>OZ025299.1:281649214-281695214 GCA_964019185.1 Maratus speculifer | reverse complement strand
ATTTATAAAATAAAACACAAAATGAATTTTTTATTTTTACGTGATGTGTCACTCTTCTTTCGGAAGAGCGAATTCCTTAATGATATTCTTTAACCCCTTCGCGACGGGAGCTTTTTACAAAACTTTTAATGTTTTGTCGCCGGTTTTTAAATACAGAAATTTGTGCCTTATCAAATCGAGAAAATGCTCCAATTTAAAAAGGCAAATTTTTCAGTATAATTTTGCTGGTGAGTATAAACAGGGATTCTTAAGCCTTTTTGCGGCACGTATACGTGTCGGAAAAATTTGTGCCTTGTCAGAAATTTGTGCCTTATCAAATCGAGAAAATGCTCCGATTTAAAAAGGCAAGTTTTTCAGTATAATTTTACTGGTGAGTATAAACAGGGATTCTTAAGCCTTTTTGCGGCACGTATACGTGTCGCTCGTCCCCAAGGGGCTAATGGGTATTCCTTAATGACATGTTTGATTTGCGCTTAAATAAATGTGCAACTACACAGAATTTAACGTCTATCTTGAATACTTGCATACAGAAGTTCATAATATCGGCGCCAGCGGGTAGTCTCTTACCACTAAAATGTAAGTTTTCTTCGCTTAAAATTTAAAAGCATTCTTTTTACACGAAGTATTAGACGAGAAATAACGAAATAAATTTAGTTGTAGGAGACTGCCTGCTGGGCCTAGATTTTTGCACCCCTGCTTGCATAAGTTTGTTGAGTTTCTTTCTTTTAGAGGGTGTACAGCAAATAAGACCGTGATTTCAAAATTAAATTTCTCAAAAACGAAGATCGATAGAATTATGCGATAGAATTACTCCTAAATTTTAATGGCATTACTCCTAGGTGTTTTACTACCAGACCAACATACTAACAGGAAGTGTTAGGGATGCAAAGCGACTCGGAATCACATAGGAATGTAACGTTGAAAGTGCCTTTTTAGCGAGTTGTGGTTAAAAGAACCAGAGAAAAAAGCAACAGAAACAGATAGTGAAACAGCAACACGTTTATGTGGAAGAAAACAATTTAGTTAAGGGTTTTACTACAAAAGGTGTCCGAAATTACGACCAGAAGTAGTCGCGCATGCTTGACAGCAGCGACGCATGCAATTCCTCTCACTTTGAAAAATTCCTGGCATCTCGGATAGCTTTCTGGCAGCTACAGAAATTCGAGCTGAGAGGTTTTCCACTGACGGTACGGGAGTCTCATACATTCAACTTTTCATTTGACCCCAGCAGAAGAAGTCCATACAGATTCAGATTGAGCCAGGTGGGGAGTGGGGGGTACTAATTGGTTTGAGCTCAACTAGCCCCACCCAGCAACATTTATTTAAAAAATACAGAAAAATTATACACTAATAAAATAAAGGTACGTAAAAAAAAAAGTAATTGATATAATGAAGTAGGTGCGATGATCTGGCAGGCCAACGAACGGGGCCACCACTATCTATCCACCGCTGTCCATATGTTATGTTGGGGTGTCTGCGAACATCATTGGTAAAATGGGGAGGAGCTCCATCGTGCTATAGAGTGGTGTAACGAAAGAGGAACATGTGCTTTTACCAGAAGTTCCGACAGAACGTGTTGTAGAATTATCAAGTTGCTTTTTTCTCTGCTTCTTTTAACCCTAACTCGTAAAAAAGGCATTTTCGAAGTTACATTATAATATGATTCAGAGTCATCTTTGCATCCCTAACACTTCATGGAAGTATCTTGGTTTGGTAGTAAAACATACAGGAGTACTGCCATTGAAATTTCGGAGATGTGTCGAAAGCGCCCTCTATCAAAAAATGGGGACACCAATGCTGTACGTCATTTTGAATAAAATAATTACCAAGGGAATGACTTACACGCAAACTGCAACAAAATCGATTTGTTTGACCAATATTTATGAGCGTTTAAATTTTCCCCCTCTGTTCACAGATAAATTTTCGCTAGTTAACCGATCCCAATGTTTCCGATTATGGGCTTAAAATTTAAGTTAAAGTCTAAACTTTAGAATAATTTCAACCACATGCACAAAATAACGGTAAAAAGTAGTTGTTCGTTACTCTAAAGTCTAAAGCCCCCTCTATCGACAATTTTTAAACGTAACTTTTAAAAAAAATTTCTAAAAACATCGTGATGTAAAGAATAATTTTAGTGAAAACCGCAAACGAATCGACCCTTTTTTCCATTTTTAACATCGTTTGAAATTTTGGACCTTAAATTTTAATGGCCCCTAGCTCCTACAGAAGACGTCTGCGCCCCATGGTTTCCTATTTAATAATGTTTGTCTTTGTGTCTACTATCATCCCTCAAAGTTTGTCGGTCTGGTAGCGAAACACCCTGTATATATATGTGACGATTTAAGGAGAACTCGAATTATTTCCACTGGTTAAAAAGAAACACACAGTCATGGCAAGCGAGGGAAAAAACAAAACATATAAATAAATGTAGAAGATCCAATAATTAGTCATGGGCTGCTGTAAATTCATTTATTAAATTCGTAATAATGAGGAAGGGAAAAGCTCCTTTTGCAAAAATTCCATCATTTCAGCGAGCCGTCCTCATCCAAGAAGCAACCCAAGAATCTTCTTTTTCATCTCGAGACTTCCACCTTTTTAAACTAAAAAGAAAGTTCTGGAACATTCTGTAACCTCAAACCATTATTCTTTTATGTAAACAGAATTCTTGTCCAGCTACGAGATTATTTTCCACAAACGATAAATTTATTTTAAAAAAAAATATTATTTAACCGATTTATAATTGAATCGGGATTTTTTAGGCAGACGACTTTTATAAATGATTAATTTTAAGAGAAAAAGAAAAGAAATGAATTTATTAATATGCACACTACGAAGGTTGACGGCGGAAAAATAAATAAATAGATAAAATAAAATAATGATATTTTTTGAAAGGTATGGTTTTGGAATAAATTTAATAAGACTTTCTTAAAAAGGGTTGATAAAAACATAGAAGAAATTAGTTTTATTTGGAATATTAAGAAATAAAGTTTAATTAAGAATATTTTTAATTTAGAGCTATCTTTTTAAATTTACGCATACTGGAATAATGTTTTTTAAGGCAAATTAAGAATTTATATCGTCTGCACACAGATTAACAGATTAGATCTAGAAACAAGATTTTAATTTAATAATTTGAAGTAAGTACGGAAACTTAAGATAGTATAAAGGTTAGTTTTGGCGAAAAAATTTTAAATTTGTAATATTATCCCCTCTCCCCGAAAATTTTTATGAAATTGATAGTTAAATAAAACTACAAGTTCAGACAACAGAAATATAATAATTTAGAAAAGTTAAATTTTTGAATAAAACTGTCAAACTCCGGAAGCCAAGAGATGGAAGAAAAGAAAATTAACGCAATATAAAAATATTAGCGGTTAAAATAATATATTTAAGAGAAAATTAATCTGAATTAAATTTAGGTAGGAGCATTTCCCTGAAAGAAATACAATAATGTTACAATATCACTTACCATTTGTAAGTGCATAGGAGATAATACATACAATAACAGTAAATAAGTTATGAATATTAATAAGCAAAAGACATTAAAGATATAATAAAAACAATAAGATATCTCTTTCATGGGAGTTTATAGAATTTCCGTGACTTAATTAGTAGTAATTTCAGTTCAGAAATTAAATTTGTTTGTATAGTCCTTGTAGTAAACATAGTCTTTAAAGGCTACAATAAACGTTCTTCTCAAACTTAGTTGACTACATAGTCATTCAAATCAAAAGTCTCTAATAGTTTTAAAAATGCAATTCTTCAATGTAGTTCATTATCAATAGTTAATTTAAATAAGAATTTCCGGAAAGTTTATTAAATACTGTCCTTCACATAAAACATCTTCAATCCAGTTTACTAGTGAACTACATAATTTTTCCATTTTGGTTTAATGTTATGTTGGAATCTTTGTTGGATCCAACATCTCTTAATAATATATCAAATTTTTCTTTCAATAATATATCAATTTTTTTAATAATAAATAGCATCACTCTCAATATCAATAATAAATAATATAGAAAAATTTGAATAATAACAATAACAACAATAATAAGTGATAGTATAATAAGACTCCATATCCTAATATTTCTCAATAAGAGTATAATTAATACTAAACTTCATTATAGAAATCATAATGATAATAATAATAACACAAGAGTATAATCAAAAGAAAGTATTTTTTGCTAGCCGAAAGTATAAATAAAAAAATCATAATAATTCCAAAATCCAAATAAAATTAAACCTAACTATTTAGAAAATGGACTCTCAACCAGTATTTCCTTACAATAATTCCTCTCTGATACTCTTTTACAAAATTGTCAAATTTGGGTATAAGTTTTCACATGCCAAATGTAGAATAATGTTTTATCTACACATGGTTTATAAACCTTAATAATAAAATACAATAGGAATAAAAATTGTCATTCCTAATTGAGAAATGGAAATAAAAATAGTAGGCTTTTTTGAAAAACTTTTAATATCTGTAGTTTTCACAATCACTGAAAATCACATATTATGTTATAGGTTTGAGTAGAATCATTAGATTTTACAACTGTTATAACATAAATATCTGCTGAATAAATAGAATAATACTAATGTCAAATACATGAGTAAATATAGTTAGACTTATATCCACTTAAAATTAATTTATCAACATCAATTTGAAAGCTTTTACAATCAAAGTGTACACCTTATGCCTGCATAAGGAGCCCAATTTAACCCCAAAAACTCCCAAAAACAAGTAATATTCTTGTTGGCCATCAAGAATATACCTGCTAATGTTGAAAATTATGGTGATAAAATATTTAAAGAATAAGAATTAAAATTTAATCTACTGTCTTGACTTTAGTTTGATCTAGTGATTGTGATTGTATCTGAGGATTTGTTTGTTTTTTGGGTTGCTCATGAAACAGTTTAAAATCTTCTGGTGAAAAATAGGGTCTTAATTTAGAAACATGCACAATAACGGAATTCTGTCCTGTCTCATAATTAATTTATCTATTTCATAAGTTACATCAGAAAGTTTATTTTTAATTTTGTATGGTCCAGAGAAAGTAGGTTCTAATTTTCGAGTGTTAGGGTATTTAAATTCTTCATAAATTACAGAGTCTTGTATTTTTAATGGGCATTCGACAAAATTTCGATCATAGAGTCTTTTACTTTTAAGGTGAAATTCCAGAGTTCGCGCTTTCGCAATTTTGAGGGCTTTGTCTACTGGAGGGTAATAGTTTTGTTTTAAAAGAGATTCATAAGGCAATTGACCATAAAATAAATAGGCAGGTGGGAATCTGGTGATAGAATGGGGCGTATTGTTGTATTCTTCGATGACTTGGTTTAATAATCTAGTCCAAGGTATTTTAGAAGAAGTGGAATTAACTTTACATTTAAGCCTGTTAACTATAGTCTGATTAACTCGCTCTACTTTTCCATTGGTCTGAGGATGATGTGCGGATGTAAAACGCTGTTGAACATGATGATTTCTAAGGAATTTCTTAAATCTTGGAGATCTGAAAGATTTATGCCTGTCACTAAATACTTTTTGAGGTGCTTTGATATTGAAAATTTGTTTTAAACAGTTAGTGTATGTTTCAGTGGTAACATTTTTGGAGGGAAAAGCCCAAACAAACCTAGTTGCATGATCTATTATTATGTGTAAGAATTTTTTTGTTGAGTTGTAATAGTTAAATTCACCAACAGTATCAATAGAAAGACATTCAAAAGGTTGATCTGTCGCTGGCATAGCTTGTAATAAGCCGAATCTTTTCTGTTTTGGTTTTTTATTTTTCTGACAGGTATCGCAATGTTTAACAAATTCTGTGATGTCTATTGTCATATTAGGCCAATAATAGTTGGGAGATATTAAATTAAGCATTTTTTGAATCCCTAAACGTCCAAAATTATCATGAGCAATATGGAGTAATTTTTTTCTTAATGACATTGGTACAACAATTTTTTTTAATCCCTTTTTCTGAACTATAATAATTCCATTCTCTTTTTTATATTTTTTGTCACAAACATTGTCTTTGTCTTGCATCTCTATAATTTCTTTCCTATCTAGCAATAAACTAATATGTTGATTAAAATGACAAACAGGATTTCGTGACAACATGTCTGCTTCGACATTTGTTGAACCCTTTTCATATTTTATTTCATAATCAAACATACTAAGTTTGAGTGACCATCTAAAAAGCCTACCTCTTAAGTTTTTAACACTCTTTAACCATACTAGAGATGCGTGGTCCGTATGAATTGTAAACTTGACACCATGAAAGTAATGATAGAATTTGTCAAGAGTATCTATAATAGCTAAACATTCTAATTCAGTTATGAAATAATTTTGCTCATAACTCTTCAAAATTCTTGAATGATAAGCAATAGGATGTAAGAAATTTTCTTTATCAGGTTGTTTTAGAACGGCACCTACTGCTATCTGAGAGGCATCTACAAACATATGTAAAGGTAATTTAGGATCATAAATTTTGAGGATGGGTTTTGCAATTAAAGAATTTTTTAATTTTTCAAAAGACTCCTGGCACTCTGAGTTCAATTCCCATATTGTGTCTTTTTTAAGTAATCGATTTAGAGGATATCTAATTTCAGCATATTTATTTATGAATTTATGGTAAACATTAATGGAACCTAGAAATCGTTGTAACTCTTTCACATTTGAAGGAGGTTTTAAATTTTTGATGGTTTCAGTATTGGCATTTGCTGATGTTATAGTTCCATTAGTGATTTCATAACCTAAGAAATTGATTTTATTTTGGCCTAATTTACATTTAGAAAGTTTAAGTTTAATGTTTTCTTGTTTGCAAATGTCAAAAATTTGAGCTAAATGGTTTAAATGTTCTTCTAAAGAGGAAGAGAAAATTATAATATAATCAAAATAGTGGCACGCAAAGTCGATTTTATATTTATTAAGGATTCTTCGAATGGTTCTATTGAATATGGGAGGGCCCGTTTTTATGCCAAAAGGGAGCACGAGCCACTCAAAAAGTCCAAAATTGGTTGCAAATGCTAATTTTTCTGTATCGGATGGATGTATTGGTATGTGCCAGTAGCCAGAGGCTAAATCCAAAGTTGAAAAATACTGAGCACTACTCAATTTATCTAAAATTCCATCGATACGGGGCAAGGGTTCTGCATCGTTTTTAATTATTGCGTTTAATTTTCTATAGTCTATACATAATCGCGTTTTTTTACCTTCCTCTCTTTTCATAACTAGTGTAACAGGGGCAGAATAGGGGCTATTACTTTCCTTTATCAGTCCGGCTGCTAACAAAGATTGAATTTGGTTTTTTATTTCTATTTCTTCTAGGGGAGATGTTCGGTAGGGCCTCAAAGATATAGGTAGGTCTGAGTTTAGTATAACGCGTTGTGGTTCAATATTAATCCTGCCCACATCATATTTATGCTTTGCAAAAATATCACTATAAATATGAACTAATTCCCTTAGATTTACATCTTGAATTAAATTTATTTCCCCAGTTAAATCTGAATCCGAATTATCGCGAAAATTTTGAAGAGTCATGGAACCTCTATAATCAGGATGCACATTAATTGCGTGATCATATTCAACACAGTCTTCATTTTTCATAATACTTCCACAAGTAGATTGTAACTCTATATCATGATTACTTACATTCAGTGTTTCATTATCATAATTATCTATTGCTACAGTATTACCAGTATTTAATTTCATATTTTTTTTTTATATTCTGAGTTTACAAATTCATTAGATTGATCCCTGTTTTGTTGTACTTGGTCCATATTTACTGTATTGAAATGAAGGAGTCTCTCATTATGTATGGATATACTGTTAGTTATAATTTTCCTTCCCTGCCTTACAATACAATTTTTACATTCTATGGTTAATTTAAATTTAGAACATTCTTTTAACCCCAAAATAGCATAATCCAAATTTGTATAGCATACTAAAAAGTTAACATATTTTTTAATTTTACCCACTTTTAGAAGAACACTACATTTTTTATTTATATGTAAGAATCCTTTTGCCTGACCAATGGTAACTGAGGGTATAGTCTCAATTTTAGCATAAGTTTTTTAACAAATTTAAGTGGCAATATTGCAATAGTTGAGCCAGTATCTACAACACATGGCAAATTATAATTATTTGTACATCCATACACAATTAATTGCCAAACATTATGAGAATTATTTTGTGAGATATTTGGAAGAGTATCAGAGGATGGCAACTCATTCCTAAAAATACATTCTCTTTCCCAATGAAAAGCATTACTCACACCTCTATTTGTGCATATCCTACAAGGTCTTGAAGGGTATGAATTCTCAATATAATTATTTTGACAAATTCTGGGTCTTTGAAACTGAGATTGCCTTTGGGGAATCCAATTCCTAGGTGTATTATTGGGCCTAACTGGCTGAATTCAGGGCCTAGTTGGTTGAAAAGGTTGAAACTTTAGTCTAGCTGATGGTTGATTTATTACTTGGTTCGAAACTAGTGGGGTGGAAACTTCCACGAATTGTTTGACAACCCGGTACCATTCTGTGGTACTACTAGGAGGATTTATAATAATATTGTTTTTGAATTCTGGTTTCAAACCATCAGTTAAACCTTGTAATAGTATATTTTCACTAAGATGTAATTTCCTACCAATTTCCACTTTTTTGCGAAAATAAGTTTCTAAATTGTCTAAATTATCTAATTTCAGACTTGAAAAATCAGAAAAACTCGGGAAGTCTAATTCAATGAGTCTTTCTATCAAAATTTTCTTAATTTGTTCATAATCCGTACAATTTAAGCAGTCATTGATATAAATTTTTTGCGCTTCCCCTTTCAAATATTGCGCAATAAAATTAAATTTCCATTCTAGATTTTTCTGTTCCCTATCACATGTTTTATCAAAATAAGTTAACCAAGAAAAAATGTTCATTCCAGAACTCGGGTCAAACGGTATGAACTTAGGATCTTCCATAATTTTTTTAATTCTTACTCATTAGAATAAATGAAGCACTTCTATTTTCTTTATTAAATCCTGATCGTAAAATCATTCGCTATAAATTTCAAAGTTAATGATTTCTATCAATTACATATTTTTTCAAAATTACTATATTTAGCTGCTAACTTTAACCAGAAATTTTATCTAATTAAACAGAAATTGTAAATATCATAGATATACCTTAAATTGGGATCAACTCTTAATTCTATTCTTTTATAGATCATAAACAGTTTCAAAAATTTTAATTATAGGTAATTTCTTACTTAAAATCACAAAATTTACTGAAAAAATTAATCATTTATCAGTCAAAATTCTAGCAACAGCCTTGCACAGTTCCATCTTTCTTAATGAATTTAAATAAATTATAAGAATCCGGGAACCAAAGCTCACTGTCACTAGAAATTCTAACAAATAAAGGAAAAAAAAAACATAAATGTTAACGTAGTTTTCTATCTCAAATGTCTAGTAATAGGAACATCATCATAAAAATACTGTATTCTGAGAATAGTTCTTGATAACAAACAAATATCAATAAAATAGAAAATGTACTTTTTTAAAATAAACTTGAGCTTCTAAATTCTTTTATACTTCATTATTATTACAAACTTACCTCCAATCGTGCATAAAAGTATCATAATAGTCAGTAATAAGTAACAATAAATATCTTAAGAACATCATACTCCTCAATTAAATCCTTAAGAATAAAAATATTTCAATCTCCAACAAATAATAATGATAATAATAATAATACCCATAAATAAATAAAAAGATAAAGAAATAAGGCTCACAGAAAAATAAACAAACAAATAAATAAACCTCACAAACAGAGAACTATCTACACAAATACAATAAAAGGATACACAAAATAATTAAATACATCTAAAAATAACTCACTAAAAAGAAGAAATTCTCAAGAGGATCCTAGGGGAGACAAGAACCCCGAAAATTATCCAGGTAATTAGCAACCGACGTTCAGTTGTCCCTGTAAGTTTTTTTTTCTTTTTTTTTCTTTTTTCTTTTTCTTGTCATTACTACCAGTAATACTTAAAGTCAATGATCGCATATTTGGGCCGCAACAAGATGAATGTCAGTTCGTCGTGGCGCTTCTATTCCTTATTAAATCCAATTCGAAATCACCAGGTCTCAAAAATTTATCATTATGACCAAAATATCAAGCTTCAGGAACTCACGAGAAGTCAATTATCGGCGATTCACAAACCTATCATCATTTCGTTCCACAGCCCATTCCATTAGCAAGCTGAAAATACCATATAGACTGTCCTTCAATCGAACTTCGGCGATAGCATGCTTTTCTTCGTTCCATCGCAATTTTCTTTAAATATCCGTAAAAGGCAACACAGGCATAAACTATCCTGTCGACTTTTTGATTAGTTGTGACGATTTAAGAACTCGAATTATTTCCACTGGTTAAAAAGAAACACACAGTCATGGCAAGCGAGGGAAAAAACAAAATAAATAAATAAATGTAGAAGATCCAATAATTAGTCATGGGCTGCTGTAAATTCATTTATTAAATTCGTAATAATGAGGAAGGGAAAAGCTCCTTTTGCAAAAATTCCATCATTATTTCAGCGAGCCGTCCTCATCCAAGAAGCAACCCAAGAATCTTCTTTTTCATCTCGAGACTTCCACCTTTTTAAACTAAAAAGAAAGTTCTGGAACATTCTGTAACCTCAAACCATCATTCTTTTATGTAAACAGAATTCTTGTCCAGCTACGAGATTATTTTCCACAAACGATAAATTTATTTAAAAAAATATATTATTTAACCAATTTATAATTGAATCGGGATTTTTTAGGCAGACGACTTTTATAAATGATTAATTTTAAGAGAAAAAGAAAAGAAATGAATTTATTAATATGCACACTATCGAAGGTTGACGGCGGAAAAATAAATAAATAGATAAAATAAAATAATGATATTTTTTGAAAGGTATGGTTTTGGAATAAATTTAATAAGACTTTCTTAAAAAGGGTTGATAAAAACATAGAAGAAATTAGTTTTATTTGGAATATTAAGAAATAAAGTTTAATAAAGAATATTTTTAATTTAGAGCTATCTTTTTAAATTTACGCATACTGGAATAATGTTTTTTAAGGCAAATTAAGAATTTATATCGTCTGCACACAGATTAACAGATTAGATCTAGAAACAAGATTTTAATTTAATAATTTGAAGTAAGTACGGAAAATTAAGTAGTATAATGGTTAGTTTTGGCGAAAATTTTTTTAATTTGTAATATATATATATGTGACGATTTAAAAGTTAGGAGCCAGAGACATCAACGCCGGGTTTCCCTTTCACCGCACAGAAGTCATGGCCACCGAGGAAAATAAATAGATGTAGAGGATCCAATAAATTACTCATTGACTGCTGTAAGTTCATTTATTTAATCCGTAGTTATGAGAAAGGGAAAAGCTCCTTTTGCAAACTGTCTTTTACCGAAACATTCCATCATTATTTCAGCAAGCCGTACCCATCGAAGAAAAAGCCCAAGAATCCTCTTTCTCAGCTCGAGGCTTCCCCTCTTAAATCTAAAAAGAAAATTCTAGAACATTCTGTAACCTCAAACCATCGTTCTTTTATGTAAACAGAATTCTTGTCCAGCTTCGAGATTAAACACTTCATTCAGACGATAATTTTATTTAAAAAAAAATATTATTTAACCAATTTATAATCGACTCAGAATTTTAAATATCTTAGGCAGACGATTTTTATAGACTATTAATTTTAAGAGAAAAAGAAAAGAAATGAATTTATTGCTATGCACACTATCAAAGTCCGGGTGATTCTCGTCCGAAAATTCCGAAAATTTAAGACATCCTCTTCCGAAAATTTGAAAATGGGTTATCAGTTCCGCATAGTTGCCAACTTGTACGGTTTTGCGCGTGGAAAAAACAATTGCGTAGAAATGCAAATTTCGTGATAGGATCGCCGAAAAGCATACATTTCGTCAATATTTCGTGAAAAAACGCGATTTCGTCAATGTTTTTGAAAACGAACCGTGTCAAAAGATTGATGAAAAACGCAATTTTCCCATGCGGATCGCGAAAAAAAAACGGCAATTTCACCAAATATCGCAGATAAAATGCGGATTTCTTCTGAAGACTGCGGGAAAACGCCGATTTCGTCTAAAGATTGCGGATATAACGCCGATTTCGTTAAAAGATCGCGGGAAAAAACCCCGTTTTTGATAAAAGATCGCTTAAAAATATTTTGTCAAAAGAATATTTGAAAAAATACGCCGATTTCATCAAAAGATCACGGAAAAAATGCCGATATCGTCAAAAGATCGCGGGAATAAAACGCCGTTTTCGAGAAAAAATCGCGTAAAAAAGCAAATTTTGCCTAAAGATCGTCGAAAAAAACTCCGATTTCACTTTAAAAAATGTGAAAACGCCGATTATGTCAAATGATCGCAGAAAAACCGCCGATTTTGGCAAAAGATCGCAATAAATCGCCGATTTTGCTAAAATATTGCTGATTTCGTCTGAAGATAGCGGGAAAACGCCGATTTTGTACGAAGATCGCTGCACGAACCCCCCCCCCCCCCCCCCCCCCGCCGATTTCTGAAAATGCGATGTGAATTTCCGAAAAAAAAATTTCATTCAGAATCACCCCTGTATCAAAGGTTGACTGAGGAAAAATAAATAAATAGATAAAATAAAATAATGATATTTTTTGAAAGGTATGGTTTTGTAATAAATTTAATAAGACTTTCTTTAAAAGGGTTGATAAAAACATAGAAGAAATTAGTTTTATTTGGAATATTAAGAAATAAAGTTTAATTAAGAATATTTTTAATTTAGAGCCATCTTTTTAAGTTTACGCATACTGGAATAATGTTTTTTTAAGGCAAATTAAGAATTTATATCGTCTGCATAAAGATTAACAGATTAGATCTAGAAACAAGATTTTAATTTAATAATTTGAAGTAAGTACGGAACATTATTATAAGAAAATTAAGATAGTATAAAGGTTAGTTTTGGCGAACAATTTTAAAATTTGTAACATTATCCCCCCTCCCCAAAACTTTGTATGAAATTGATAGTTAAATAAAACTACAAGTTCAGACAACAGAAATATAATAATTTAGAAAAGTTAAATTTTGGAATATAACTGTCAAACTCCGGAAGCTAAGAGATGGAAGAAAAGAAAATTAACGCAATATAAAAAAAATTAGCGATTAAAATAAAATAGTTAAGAGAAAATTAATCTGAATTAAATTTAGGTAGGAGCATTTCCCTGAAAGAAATACAATAATGTTACAATATCACTTACTATTTGTAAGTGCATAGGAGATACAATAAAAGTAAGATAACATACAATAAAAGTAAATAAGTTATAAATATTAATAAGCAAGAAATTTTAAAAATGTAATAAAAACAATAAGAAATCTCCTTCATGGGAGTTTATAGAATTTCACTGACTTAATCAGTAGTTTATTTTAAACAAAGTCCTTCTGTGGAAAAAGTCTTTCAAGAATGTATAAAAGAGTCTTTTTCAATGTCCAGTGAATACAGTCTGTTTAATTAAAGATCCTCAAATCTTGTTTAATCTTTGGTTTTAATCTTTTTTTATTCCAACAAACATCTTTTCATAATATATCAAATTTTCAATAATAAATAGTATCACTTCAAATCATTAATAATAATTAATATAGAAAAATTTAAATAATAATAATAACAAAAATAATAATAACAATAATAATAAGTAGCATAATAAGACTCCATATCCTAATATTTTTCAATAAGAGTATAATTAATACTAAACTTCATTATAGAAATCATAATAATAATAATAATAATAATAATAATAATAATAGTAAAACAAGAGTATAATCAAAAGAAAATATCACTATTTGTTTATTATTGATAAGGAAAATATTGGTTGAGGATAAAAATAATTGCATAGCAACTAAATAATTTTCTTATCTTCTAATAGCATAAGAAAGTATTTTTTTGCTAGCCGAAAGTATACATAAAAAATAATAATTCCAAAATCCAAATAAAATTAAATCTAACTATTTAGAAAATAGATTCTCAACCAGTATTTCCTTACAATAATTCCTGTCTGATATTCTTTTACAAAATTGTCAAATTTGGTTATAAGTTTTCAAATGCCAAATGTAGAATAATGTTTTATCTACAAATGGTTTATAAACTTTAATAATAAAATACAAATAGGAATAAAAGGTGTCATTCTTAATTGAGAAATGGAAATAAAAATAGTGTGCTTTTTTGAAAAACTCTTAATATCTGTAGTTTTCACAATCACTGAAAATCACATATTAAGTTATAGGTTTGAGTAAAGTAATCAAATTTTATAACTATTATCACCTAATATCTGTTGAATAAATAGAATAATACTAATGTCAATAAATGAGTAAATATAGTTAGACTTAAATACACTTAAAATTAATTTATCAACATCAATTTGAAAGCTTTTACAATCAAAGTGTACACCTTATGCCTGCATAAGGAGCCCAATTTAATCCCAAAAACAAGTAATATTCTTGTTGCGCACCAAGAACATACCTGCTAATGTTGAAAATTATGGTGATAAAATATTTAAAGAATAAGAATTAAAATTTAATCTACTGTCTTGACTTTAGTTTGATCTAGTGATTGTGATTGTATCTGAGGTTTTGTTTGTTTTTTGGGTTGCTCATGAAACAGTTTAAAATTTTCGGGTGAAAAATAGGGTCTTAATTTAGAAACATGCACAATAACGGAATTCTGTCCTGTCTCATAATTAAATTTATCTATTTCATAAGTTACATCAGAAAGTTTATTTATAATTTTATATGGTCCAGAGAAAGTAGGTTCTAATTTTCGAGTGTTAGGGTATTTAAATTTTTCATAAATTACAGAGTCTTGTATTTTTAATGGGCATTCGACAAAATTTCGAGCATAAAGTCTTTTACTTTTAAGGTGAAATTCACGAGTTCGCGCTTTCGCAATCTTGCGGGCTTTGTCTACTGGAGTTGTATATATTTTAACTGCCTCACACAAAACCATCACCCTCCCTTTTAAAAATCTGAATCAAAATTATCGTGAAAATTATAACTATATTTAGCCGCTAACTTTAACCAGAAATTTTATCTAATAAAATAGAAATTGTAAATATCATAGTTATACCTTAAATTGGGATCAACTTTTAATTCTATTATTTTATAGATCATAAACAGATTCAAAAATTTTAATTATAGGTAATTTCTTTTTTAAAATCACAAAATTTACTGAAAAAACTAATCATATTTATCAGTCAAAATTCTAGCAACAGCCTCGTACAGTTCCATCTTTCTTACTGAATTTAAATAAATTATAAGAATCCGGGAACCAAAGCTCACAGTCTCCAGATATTCTAACAAATAAAGGAAAAAACATAAATATTAATTTAGTTTTCTAGCTCCAATGTCTAGTTGTAGGAACATTATCATGAAAATACTGCATTCTGAGACTATTTTTTGATAACAAACAAATATCAATAAATTAGAAAATGTACTTTTAAAAATAAACTTGAGCTTCTAAGTTTTTTTATATAATTTCTTATTATTACAAACTTGCCTTTAATCGTGCATAAAAATATCATAATACTCTTAATAAGTAACAGTAAATATCTTAAGAATATCATACTCCTCAATTAAATCCTTAACAATAAAAATATTTCAATCTCCAACACATAATAATGATAATAATACTCATAAATAGGTAAGTAAGTAAGATTCACAGATAAATAATCAAATAAATAAATAAATTAGTAAATTAATAAATTAACTTCAAATTACTCTCATCAATAAAATAATAAATAAAAAAATAAATACATAATAAATATTTTTTTTCAATCATAAAAAGAATAAAAATAATAATCAAAACATTTAATAAAATAACTTAGTTTTTCGAAAAATCTTCAATAAAATTCAATCGTCTTTAAATTCCTCATCAAATACCTCTTGCATACTCACCACTTTGAAGTCATTAATTTTCAAAAATTTGTCACTATGACCATGAATACGGAATCAAAATTTATGCGTACAGATCAACATCAAGCGTCAGGAAATCCACATCAGACTCGAAGCAAGTACTAATTCTTTCAGATTAGCATCTTTCCAAGCATAGTTGTGAAGTTCTTTAGAAAGAACATTTCTTTTACTTTAATTAAGTAAGAAATTACGGCGATTTTGGCACAAAAACATTCACAAGAAGTCGATTTTCGGCGATTCGCAAACCTATCCCCATTTCGTTCCACAGCAAACTCCATTAGCAAGCTGAAAATACCATATAGAATGTCCTTCAGAACATAGAATTCATTCGAACTTCGGAGATAGCATGTTCTACTTTGCTCCATCGCAATTTTCTTTAAATATCCGAAAAAGGCAGCACAGGTATAAATAATCCTGTCGACTTTAGAGTATATTGTGACAATTTAAAAGTTAGGAGCCAGAGACATCAACGCCGGGTTTCCCTTTCACCGCACAGAAGTCATGGCCACCGAGGAAAATAAATAAATAGATGTAGAGGATCCAATAAATTACTCATTGACTGCTGTAAGTTCATTTATTTAATCCGTAGTCATGAGAAAGGGAAAAGCTCCTTTTGCAAACTGTCTTTTACCGGAATATTCCATCATTATTTCAGCAAGCCGTACCCATCGAAGAAAAAGCCCAAGAATCCTCCTTCTCAGCTCGAGGCTTCCCCTCTTAAATCTAAAAAGAAAATTCTAGAACATTCTGTAACCTCAAACCATCATTCTTTTATGTAAACAGAATTCTTGTCCAGCTTCGAGATTAAACACTTCATTCAGACGATAATTTTATTTGAAAAAAAAAAAAAAAAAATATTTAACCAATTTATAATCGACTCAGGATTTTAAATATCTTAGGCAGACGATTTTTATAGACTATTAATTTTAAGAGAAAAAGAAAAGAAATGAATTTATTGCTATACACACTATCAAAGGTTGACTGAGGAAAAATAAATAAATAGATAAAATAAAATAATGATATTTTTTGAAAGGTATGGTTTTGGAATAAATTTAATAAGACTCTCTTAAAAAGGGTTGATAAAAACATAGAAGAAATTAGTTTTATTTGGAATATTAAGAAATAAAGTTTAATTAAGAATATTTTTAATTTAGAGCCATCTTTTTAAGTTTACGCATACTGGAATAATGTTTTTTAAGGCAAATTAAGAATTTATATCGTCTGCATAAAGATTAACAGATTAGATCTAGAAACAAGATTTTAATTTAATAATTTGAAGTAAGTACGGAACATTATTATAAGAAAATTAAGATAGTATAAAGGTTAGTTTTGGCGAAAAATTTTAAAATTTGTAATATATATATATATATATATATATATATATATATATATATATATATATATATAATACCATTAAAAGTAGACAAGATTCACCAATGGATTTTATCAATAAAACAATAAACCAAAACGAAGAATTAATTTGAATTATAGTAAACAATATTAACCATTTGAAATTAACCATTGAATTTAATAACTTATAGCACATTGAACATGGAAGGAAAAAAGAATAATATGAATACAAATGAAATTTGTAGAACCAAAGCAGAATCTTCAGGTCCCAAATACTTTGGAACTACAAATGAAGTGTGTGGTTTCATCTTCGTATTTGCCATGAAAAAGCAAAACAATACGAATTTGGGACTACCATCACACAAAAACCAAATTATTAAACAAGGAACAAAGATATTTTACAAAAAGGAGTTGAAAGTAAGTAAAAATAATAGTTATCCATAACAAGCAAAAAAGATAAAGCTGAATGGAAATATAATTGAACCGGAGAAAATAATTAATAATCGATATTAACATAAAATTAAATTAATAAAATGATTAAAATTAGAATTAAGAGATAACATTCATATTAACATATAACTTAAAATACATTATTGTTACTTTAATCAGTAACATTTATTGTGACTTTACATGGTAAAAACTCATTATCTTAATATAGGATAATAAAAATTAAAATATATATATATATATATATATAAGGTACCCTGGGGTAATAACGCCACGTTAAGGTTCTAGCAATTTTCACGGCTCAGTTTTAGTTTGTATTTTTCAAACAAATACATGATTTGATACAGCAACTCATTGACTATCTATATAAAAAAAATAATTTAACAGATATGAATACATAAAATGTAATGGCGTGATTTCTTGACCAATGCTATTTGGCGTTATTACCCACCTATATGGGTAATAACGCCATGCAAACAAAACTATGAAATAAGTTGGAATAATTGCATGTAGATTGCCCAATTCTAAAAATACAAACTCTCAGCTCTAGAAATTGACAAATTGCATCCTAAGCTATTGAAAAAATTCATTTTTTTGTGAAAGTGTAAAAAAAATAAAGGTGCGGTGTGGGAGGGGGGAATGAGGCCAAAGAATATCAGACCGTGAGCTTCTTTTTGCTTAAAAATCCGCTTAAATAGAATTATTAGAAACATTTCACAGTTTTAACTGTGTTTATTTGAATCAGTATTTAGGATGTAGCTCGGCCACTGTAGGGAATCAACCGGGGTAAAACTTGCAAGGATTGGCGTTATTACCCCGTTTAGTTATTGCGCTGTACATTTTAAATTACAAATTATCTCGAGAAGATATCCAAAATCTTCAACAACATTTTGAAAGGCCATGAAATGTACTACAAATTTATGTAATTAACAAAGTATTTCCGGATAAAAAAAATAGTCTTCACATCACAAAACGTATCTCGCAAATTTTAGATCAAGCGTTAATTTTAGCTGCTTGTAAAAACAATAAGACCTAAAAATGAAACAAATTAACTTGAAGCTGTTTTTTGCGATTTATATGACTCAAAACCCTTCTGCGCAGAACACATGGGTGTCATTTACCAAATTATTTCATAATTATGCAAAATATTAGCACTTGGCGTTATTACCCCGTCTGGCGTTATTACCCCAGGGTACCTTATATACTTCAAATGATTTTAATAGGATGTCTATAAGAATACTGGTTTCATTGGCTTATTGTTATGGTAATATATGAGTTACTTTGGTTATATTTGTAAAAGTATATAGACATATAAAGTTTAAATGCTTTTAAAATTCAAGACGCTTAGTAAGTTTTCATTTATGAAATTTTGAGCTCCATAGATTTTAGTAAGTTTTTCTATTAGATTTTCGTATAAGACTACATTTTTTAAAGAGACGCAAGTGTTTGTGCAGAACAAAAATAAATTGACAACTCAAAGTTCTACCAATTTTATCGTTTAAAATTCATATAAGATTTTGATTATTACTTAATTAAATGTACAGCATACGGGGAAATGTGCGTTTTTCTCAATTGCTAGAGTGGTGTGTTCCTAAGTATAATGTTTTTGAGATTTCATTTATGAGGTTGGAGTTTATTCTAAAAAAAAGTGCCACGCTGCGGGAAAGAATGGCACCTACGGAGGAAAATTGTGTAGTGAGAATACAAGAAAAATAAGGCAGATGTGGCTATCCCAAAACTTTCTTCTATCATATGCATGTTAATACTTTCTGAAAAATGTAACATAGCAGCGCCACTGGTTAGGTGGTTTAAATCAAAATCTAGTCAGCTGCAGCTTTTGTCAACTTTTTTCTGAATCTGAAGTTTGATGAAAATCCGTGCATTCGTTTTTGAGAGAGAGCTATTGCAAAATCTTAAAAAAAAATTCTGAATAACAGTACCCATGTTAGGTGATGTACACCAAAAACTAATCAGGATACATTTTTATCAGGTACTAACTGAATCTGAAGTTTGATGGAAATCCATACATTATTTCTTGAGATACATTTATTGCGAAATCGGGAAAATGCAGCATAACAGCGCCATCTCTCCGGCGATTTACACCAAAAATTATACAACATCATTATACTATATCAGGGACTAACTGAATCTGAAGTTTTAGAAAATTTCGCGCATTTCTTCTTGAGATAGAGCTATTGCGATAATCATGAATAATGCACCATGTCAGCGCCCCTGTTGAGCGATTTTCACTAAAACGTAATCAACATTATGTTATACCAAGTACTATCTAAACATAAAGTTTTTGAAAATCCATGCACTAGTTCTTGAGATATGGCCATTGTAAAAATTATGAATAATGCAGCTTAGCAGCGCCACCTGTTGAGCGATATACACCAAAAGAGAAAATGGCTCTTTTGGATAAAATAATCCTGGGCGTGTATAAATGTTTCAACTAGATATGTTCATTTCCTACGGGATAATACAACTAAAATAATTTTAATGAAAAGATAAGGTAAAAGCATTTGTATATATTGATGAAAGATTATTACATGTAAATAATGCATATTTTGTAAAATAAATCTTGTTTTAAAACAAATCGTTTGCTTATTTCCCATAGGGAAAAAAAAAAAAAAAAAAAAAAAAAAAACGTGATTTTTACAGAAACTGCCGGAAAATTTGAAATAAATATAAAAAGGATGAATTTTTTTTCATCGAAAAAGAAGCAGCGCTGATGCATTTTGCAGTATAGAACAGTTGTCCGTTTTAAAAACATATTTAATCAAAAATATAATGGAAGACAAAATGAAGTAAGATTTATACCACGCGTATGCTAATGCTATAAATGTAGGTGCGTGTGCTGAAGGGTTAAAAAAATCAGTCTATGACAGCCACAATTTTTTAGACTCTTTTAGACCTTTTTTTTTTTGGCTCATTCCTAGTTGTCTCATATAACAATATGTCATCATATTTCATCTCTCAATTAAAAGTTGTCGTATAGCTCATACCAGTATGTTGTTGCTCCAATCTAAAATCTTTACATTGTATAATACACTCATGCAAAATTACATCGAAAGCATATTTATACGTGTTCTGTTTTTACATTGTTTCTGTAATCAGGGGTGTTCAACGCGGACGCCCATTCCAATATTTCCTATTATTAGCTATTTTTTAAATTAAAAATTAATTTTACAGGATTCTTTCTTTAAAATCAAAAATAATGTTGATATTTTTAATCATCTGGGAAATTATTGTTGCTCTCGATCTAGATATCTGAATCCTTGTGATGCACAGTGGGGCAAAGTCCCGAAAAGTTGGCCAAAATATGAAAATGTTATTCAAATTGTACGAAAATTCGTATACAGGTGTTTTTGAGGATGCTAAGTAAGAATACAAAATTAAAATTGAAAAAAAATGGCGGATGCAATATGGCGGAATAAAAATTAAAATGTCTCGATAGTTATTCAATTTATATGCAATTTCGTAAACTTTTCAGGATGCTAATTAGGATTCAAAAGTTAAATTTTAAAAATAAATAAATAAATAAAATTACAGATTAAGAGTAAAAACAATAAAATTTAAATAAAATTTAAAATTTCGAGGTAAACTTAAAAGTGAATTTTCAAAAAGCCAAGACATATTTAAACGAAATTTAAGTACGTTGATGGAAAGTAAAACATTAGACTAATTAATTTTTATATTATTAAAATAAAAACGAAAATATATTCCAGAAATTAACCTTTAGAATCAACTGTAGTATAATAAAAAGATTCTTCAGAGGTCAAGGTGTCGAAATAGTTAACAGAACTTGTTGGCGGTATTGGAAGATCCTGTGACTCTTAGGATCAATGATTTCAATTTCTTCTACGATAATTTACCTAAACTGGAAAGGAAAGAATCTAATGACATTAAAAGACGTAAAAATATCTTTTTATTTTCTCGCTACTGCATCTTTGCGATAAATCTTCTCGATGCCTTTTGATCAGTTTGTTGCATGATTCTTGAGTATCTTACGGCATTTGACAAATTGGCAGTAATGAAGATAATGTTATTTCTTTGTCATTAATAAGTAGTTTGTGTACTGAAGTAAGCATATAGAACCAGGGGTGCTGCTTAAATCTACGAGCTATTTGTAAGGGGAAATTTTCGAAGTTTATCAAATAAATAACATGGCTACAAGAAATTACTTATGGCATAGAAACGTTTAATCAAATCTTCGTATATGCTCGTTTAGAAACACAAATAGTTGCATTTTCAAAGAATCGTTGAACTGTATTTCCATCATTTGTGCTTCCAAATCTGGGATTTAGTTTCTCGACGAGAAGTCTTGATTGTAAACTAAATATTTTTTGCATATTTTATTTTGCAATTTCAGTGTTCTTCTTTTCATGCAGAGTACGAGCTTTTCATTTTATCTATCTAGTTGTCTGCCAGGTGTAAGGTCTATACCTCTCTAAACATCTTTGCATGTAACTTAGATATTCTGAATTCTAAATTATCTCAATCCACTTTTAATAAAAAATGTCAGATCGGTAAGATGCTGTTTTGATGCTGTCTGACATAGGTAGCAACGTTGTGTGTATTACACTAATTCGTTTTTAACGACTTTTTCTTCTGTATCAATGATTGTATTAAACGAAATAAGTTTATTCTGCTAGTATTTAATGCAATCCCATTCATTGACAGTTGCTTTCGCATTTCTTGAAAAAGAAAAATGGATCTTGATGGGTATAAAACCCCCACATCACTCAAACCAGACAATTCCGTAAAGAAAACTAACTATTGGAAATAAATTATAGAAAAAAAAGGAACAGAGGTTAGTCGATTTACAGCTCAGACAAGAAATTTATAGCGGCAATAAGACTGTGACGGACGGCCATAAATAAGACGACAAAACAGAGACACTTTCACTAAGAGTGTATTTACGACAGGGCAAAGGGGAAATCTCTGTGTGGGGTAATAATTATCCACCATACAGACACTCCGACGACTAAGACTTTACAAGCCCCTAGAAAATTAAAATTAGGGGGTGTTCAATTTAATAGTCAATTTAAGGACAGCCAATAACAGTGGACTGCCTTAAAAGAAGCACAAATGAAATAACACGAAACTGGAAGGGGAAAAAATATGTTAAAAAGAAAACTGTGAATGGTCGAAGGATATTCGACTACAGAATTATTATTATATATTTTGCTTCTTGAGTTTTTGAGATAATAAGAGTCAGTCAGTCAGCCAGTCTACCAAGTGTGCTCGAGTGAGGTGTGCCAATATGGGTAACGAAGGTGCTCAAGACTTCTCCTCATCTGTCCGGATATACATTTGCCTATGGTGTCAGCAACTTTAAAAAAGGTATGCAATTTACCGACTTATTTCCCCTTATATTGGCCCACAAACATAGAGTATGATAGAACAATCAAATAATAGGGAAACACTTGCACGCCAATGATCCCGAAGGTTAATTCATTTTGGTGATGATTACTCATGAATTTATGAAATCAATTTCAATGTTGAAAATATCGTGCTACAAAGCATAAAATGTAATTATGCAGCAATGCCAACAGCTATAAGAAAAGAAAAATAGATTTTGATTTGATTATTTTGTATTTTTGTAATTTATTTATGTGCATGTATATATTTAGTGTATTATGTGTGTTCTGTGTTGTACAATAAAATGTTTTTGTTTTATAAATGACAAAGCATGGTAATGATTTATGGAGTATGTGTCAAAATTACTATAGGTGCATGCTGATCAACGTTTCATAAGGATCTGATAGCATCGAAATAACACAACGCATAAATTAATCTAATTTTTTTTGGATGAGAATATTTTTTTGGTGTGAAATTTTAATTGGGTGTATTTTGTGAGGAATGTTATCATTTTTATTAGTATTATTATTATTATTCCTTATGCCGCAGAAAATATTCTTTTCCCTGATCAGATCCTAGAAACATAATACGATCACTAACGGATTTAATTATAATTATTATAAAATAAAAAAAATTGGTTGATCAAATTGATGCACACAATTTTGGGGAGGGAAATCTCGGAGAAAAATCAAAGGTAATAAGGAATTAATATAATTATGACAAATTATTTCTAGGTATGTAAAAATCTCTCCATCATCTCAACCCCCCAAAAAATTGGTTGCCGTGATACCAGTTACTTAATTATTTATTTTTATGTATTTAATTTAAATGATTAAAAGAACGAACTTGTTTGATTTTAGTATTTTAATAATACGGTAGTATTGTAATTTCTTTTAATTTGAGTACTTTAAAGAACCAAATTATTTTTCAAGAAATTAATTAGCTTCAATTTAGATATTATTACTGCCATATTAGAAGTAAATATTTAATTAATATTGTGATTATTTGAATTTAAAAAAAAAAATTAATTTTGTGATTACTTGAATTATTTTTGTGAAAAAAAAAAAAAATGATAATGAAATGAATGAATGATTCTGACAAATATACATGTTAAAGGAGATAATTAGATTGGAGATAAGATAGATTCTCTTTTTATTACAAGAAAATAGGAGTTGTTGTTAAAATTGGTATATATATACGTAAAATAATAAAATAAATAAAAATTTGTTTTTTTCACATAATAAATTTTATGAATATGATACTAAACCGAGACATTGGCATGCAAGTGTATTTTTGTTTGAGATAACTGGCACATTTTTCAAAAAAAAAAAAAAAAACTGTATATATATGTTTACACTATTGAAAAAAAAAAAAAGAAAGGTTGTTATTTAATTTTATGTATTTATGTGTGATATGATAGAAAGGATTTTATTCTAAAATTCATCAAATATTTTGATATTTTATGTTTAGTACATGTGAATAAAACTGTATAAATTAAAAAATAATAATAATAAGATATGTGGATATATTTATATCAAGTTGGTTATTTTAATTAAATCATTGTAGTTTTATTAGTTAAAAAATTAAGGATAATTGAGTTTATGACTAAAGGAGGTACGAGGAAATCTCTCAGAAATAGCACGCGTTTAAGTGGTGTTATAACAAGAAGGCAATTAAAAATATTATTAAATAAAAACGAAGAAATTTCGGGAGAGGACAAAAACGATAAACAAAGAAAAAAAAACAAAGAATTCGGGATCAAAAATTTCTTGGAGAGGAAATATGGCAACTCCTAACGCAGAGCATTTAGTAGGATTAATTTATCCGTTTGATGGTAAAAAAAAAACTAATATCAATTATTTCCTACTACAATTTGATAATTTAATTGACAAAACGAAATATAGCGATGAACACAAATTAACAATTTTGAAAGCCAAGATCATAGGATCGGCAAGGGAAACTCTCATGCAGGATGAATCATTATTTTTAGAAGCAGACATAGGAAAATTCAAGGAGAAGTTAAAAGAATTATTTTCCGTTAAATGTAATTTCGGGGGTGCTCAGAATTTATTTTTCAGTCTAAAGCAGAAACCCGATCAAACATTAGCTAATTTTATAAATGAATTTAATGCTACGGCAAATTTATATATAAAAAAAAGTGGTCAAAAATTAGAGGATAACAGCAACGCAAAATTTTTAGACCAAATGAAATTGGCAAGATTCCTAGATGCAATCCGCGCAGATATTAGTTTAGAAGTGAGGAAAAATGCACCCGAAAATTTTGAGGCAGCATGCAAGTCCGCACTAAGATTGGAAGAGGCTTACAATCAAGCAAACATTCCCGAAATAAATAGCATTACCGTTACTAAAGAGAATGAAATATTGGGAAAATTAAATAAATTAAGTGCAGACAGTGCAGAGCAAATTCAGACACTCGTCACCGAAATAAACAACCTTAAACTGAAATTAAATAATAGATCGGAGAGAGAAAAAACATGCTGTGAGGAATGCGGGAAAGAAAACCATGAGACAAAAGATTGTTGGTTCAGACAAAAATATAGTAATGATAACGCGGCTACGAATATTAACAGATTTCAAATTAATAGAGGGTCGCAGGTCTCACGCACAAGAGGCTACAGAAATAACTATAAACAGCAACAAGGATTCCAAAATATGGGGTATCAGGGACATAATGGTAACAATAATTTTGGCAATTGGAACTATGGCTATGTAGCACCTCACTTTTCTACCCCCCCTCCCCCCATATACAATTATATGTATCCACAGGAATATTACCATAATACAGGAGCACAGGGGTTCGCACAGCCTTCAAGAGGTCGTGGAAGAGGTGGCTATCATAACAATTTTAATAAATCCCACACAGACGAGCAAGAGGACAATTATAATGAACAAAATAGCAAAAGGGAAAATAAACACAGAGGCCATTCCAAAAGAGGTTCATTCAATAACAAAAAACGACACGAAAAACAAGGGTCGGAAAACTAGATCAGAGGCTCGCTGAAAATAAACAACAGTATTTTAGCAACACAGGTGAGTCTCAGTTTAAATGGTGTTGCAAAATAAACAGATTTATTGCCAGTATTAGAAATGAAGGAGAAAATCAGTTACCCATCATTGACCTAGAGATAAATAACATCAAATTTAAAGCGTTATGTGATAGTGGGGCGGCGGTCTCATAGCTTTCGCCCATTATTTTTGATAAATTAAAGGAAAAAAATGTAAAATTTAAATATCTAGGAAATCAAATACAAATACAAACTTTAACGAATTCAAAAATTTATTTTAAACAGTGTATTAGACTGGTTTTCAGAGTAAAGGGCAGTTTTACAACAGGTACATTTTACATCACAAATAAAGATTTCGGTCGAGAATACCAAATGCTTTTGGGATACGATTATTTAAGGGATAATAATATGATTTTGAATTTCAAAGAAAAAACATTTATTTTCAAAAATATAAAAATTAAACTGAATATTCCAGAAAAGGAAACAGAGATACAAGTTAATAATCTAACTTCAGAAACAGAAGACAAGGATAGGCAAGAAAACAATCCATCAGGGTCTTACGTGAAAGAAAAGAATAATGATAACAAGAAAAAGACACAGTCCATCACTAAGCAAAAAAATATGTATGCTAAGACCATAGCAACAATTTTTATAAATGCAAATTCAAAAAAATAGTTAATTTACAGTGTCATGATGCCATAGCAGAACAAGAGGTAATATTATTAGAACCCTTGAGAGGCGACTCGAAATTCACATTTCAAACTTCATTGCATGAAGTGCAACAAAATAGTAGAATTCATGTCATAATAGCAAATAACACTGACAAAAGAATAAAGTTGAATAAAGGGATAAATGTAGGCAAAATAACAAAAGATATAGATTTTAAACAGGATACAAAATCCGATGACATTGAACAAGGAACAATTTACGAATTAAATAGCTTAAATATCGAAGAGATCAGAAAATTAAGAGAAGCAGAGTTAAAAGAGACAGACTTTGATTTAACACATTTACCCGAAGACCTAAGAGAAAAATTAAAAAACATACTCATGAGAAAAGCGCATGCATTTTCAAAGTCATATGATACTTTAGGTCAAACATCTTTAGTTATACCAAAATTTAATTTAAGTCATGACTACCCTATACAAACCAAACCTTATAAACTACCTCAAACGGTCAGACAATATGCGAAAACAGAGATACGGAACTTACTAAGAGGAAAGATTATTGAAAAATCAGACTCAAATTATGCGTTTCCAGTGATTTTTGTTAAAAAGAAACAAAGTAATAAAGAAAAGAAAAATGAAACCAAATATAGAATGGCTATAGATTATCGGTTATTAAATCAAATTCTACACACATACAGCTTTCCCATACCGGATATTAAAGAAATTCTTTACTCGATCAGCGGAAAAAGGTACTACACGGTGTTAGATCTCCATAGTGCATTTTTTCAGATAAATTTAAGGCCACAGGATAGGCAAAAACTAGCATTTATTACTGAGGAAGGAAAATTTAACCCTTTAAGGCTCGCTTTTGGGACAAAGAACAGCAGCGCTTATTTCGCAGAATTAATTGATAAAGTGCTGGGACACTTCAACAAGTCCCAAGTGGCATACTTCATGGATGATGTGGTAATTGGTACCAATACAATCCAAGAAATGCTACAAATTTTAGAGCAAGTTCTACAGACTCTCATTGACCACAATCTGACCATAGAGCCTTCAAAAATACAAATATGCAAAGAAGAAATAGATTTTCTGGGCTTCCAACTCAACCGATGGGGATATTCCCCAGCAAGAAAAAACATAGACAAAATTAAAAACCTAGTACGTCCAAAAACAAAAAAAGGAGTAAGATCACTTCTGGGTCTAGCAAACTACTTTAGATCTTTAATTAGAAATTATTCAGATATTGTACATCCCTTAGTAGAACTTACAAAAGAAAAAGTAAAATTCAAATGGGGTGAGGAGCATGAACAGGCGTTGAAAAACATACAAGAAGCAATAATACAAAACCCTACACTTAGACCCCCAGATTTTAACAAGGAATTATTTTTGATATGTGACGCCTCGAAGCTAGCCATATCCTCAATTCTGGCGCAGGAGTCTAATGGCATTTTATTGCCTATCGAGTTATTTGGGAGAAAACTAAGAGAGGCAGAAAAAAGCTACCCTAGTATAAAATTCGATTTATTGGCGATTCATGAATCGGTCAATCATTTTAAACATATTTTATGGGGTAGGCAATTCACGATTCTGACGGATTCGAAACCCATTACACAGCAAATGAATTTGGAAGCGCAATCTGACATAGTCAAAAGATGGATGACAGATTTGGCGGAATATAATTATGTTTTCGAGCATATTGAAGGCAAGGTTAATCCGGCGGATTTTGTATCCCGCCATATTTGCAATTTAGAAACGGACTTACAATTACACAATACTCTATTTAAAGTCAATGAGGCTTTGTCTAATGACAATATTAAATCAGAACAATATGCAGACGAAAAATTAAGAAAGATAATTGACAAAATAGAAAAGGGACAAAACAATCGAACAACAAAAAGATACATATTAAATGATGATAAATTATTAATTCTGAGACCAGGTACAGAAAAAAAGGAACTACTCATTGCTCCTGACTCTTTGAAAATAGCCATTATGGAAGACGCGCATTCCCCCCATTTTGGATTCCAGAAAACTTATGACACCATTAAGGATAGGATATTTTGGCATGGAATGTACAGGGATATTAAAATATTTTGTGCAAATTGTACAGCGTGTCAAACAGCTAAACACCACAAAACGATAAAAGTACCAGTGCAAAGGGTGGTTAAAGACCATGAAGTAGGAAGTATATTACATATTGACGTATGTGGACCTCTAACATTTTCTGTGCGAAAGAATAAATTTATTCTGACTATCACGGACGCAACTTCCAGATTTTTAGAAGCGGTTGCATTAAGAAATGTAGAAACACAGACAATTGTCAATGTGCTGAATAAGTACTTCAGTACTTTTGGAATTTGCAACAGCATATATCTGGACAATGCAAAATATTTTAGAAGTGATTTATTCAGAGAATATACAAAGGCGTTAAATATAGAATTACACTTTACGAGTGTATACAGAGCCAAGGCGAATGCAATTGCTGAGACGGTAAACCGAATTCTGAAGAGCTCCCTAATCGCAATGTCAAAAAGCACAACGGAATGGGACATTAGACTAGATTTTTTCAAACTACATTACAATAACACAATTCACAGGGCTTTAGGATTCGCTCCCGCACTCATTTTCTTTGCGAGAAAATTGAGAACTCCGTTTACATCGCATATTCCCACAGAAGAGGTCTCAACTAAAACTTATGTGGCACAGAGAATGGCACACATTAAAGAAGTGAAACTACAAGCACTGGCCAATCAGTCACGCATGCAGGATGAGTATGCGAAAGAAGAGGACCTGCTACATACACCTACTCTGAATTTGGGACAAGTAGTATACTTAAAACGTATAAATCCGGGCGCTCTGGCGAACAAGTTTGACGGTCCTTTTAAAGTAATAAAAAAATTACGCAACAATAATTATTTACTAAAAGACCTAACAGGTAATTATGCTCGGCCTATAAAAAGGAACATCGATTTACTATTCGCGCCTAAGGCAGCAACTCCTCATATAGACGTGAAAGACAGTACGGCAGAGGAGGATTCAGAGGGGGAAACATAACAAAAATTAAAAAAAAAAAAAAAACATAAGCCCTAACTATTATTTAAAATTATCTAGTGTTTTTGTAATATATAGTGATTTGTATTATGTATTTAAGAAACAAATTTAATGTAGATAATTTTTTTTTCTTCTCTTTTTGAAATTGGAAATTTATAACAATACGTTTTTAAGACATCATATAATAACTTGCCTTTTAAAATCAAGCAACATAGAGAGAAAAAAAAAGAAAGGGATAGCAAGATGAGTGTACTATTTCCCTCTGAGTTACAATTGGGGAAATGTGCAGGTACACTCGAAAAATTATTACATACACTAAATATTACATAGGTACTTCACAGAACTTCATGTTGCAAAAAAAAAAAAATAAAATAAATAAATAAATAAATAAACAATAATGATAATTGTATATTGAATGACTAGGATAGAAGCAATTGCTCAGAATAAATTCGTCTAGTGCATAATCAATGATACAAAAAAAAAAAACTTTAATTATTTATTCTGCATATTTAAATAAAGTGGAAACAACTTGAAGAGAAATAACTCTTACAAACAACGCATATGCAAAATTGATATTAAAGATATGTATATTGGTACATAAAAAAAAAAAAAAAAATACAGATTTTCATATAGAAATTTGATGAGAAGTTCGGCGAAGTACGTAATAATAAAATAACATATAACAATGGCAAGGCAAGTTATTGACAAAACAAAATAAAGTGGAAACTCAGCACATAGGATTCACAAAAATAAAGAACTCAAAGAAAAAAAAATAAGGTTTTCTCACCAATAGAAGACTTTCCGCTTGACGAGATTGATGGATCTGCTGACAGGTCTCGGGGGTAAACAGTTAACAGGTTAACACACCCCAGATCGAGGAGGGGGAGAGTTGCTCCCGAATGGGGAATCTTTCTCTAGGCAGTGCATGGCAGAAAGCTATAAAATTGAATATCAGATTTGGTCGCATGGCAGTTTTAAGATGGTTCGCTAGAAGGGAAATTGTTAAGGTTAGGATCTTACGAAAACTCGTGTGATATAAGCATTCCCAATAATATTTAATCGGCAGAGTAAGATATATGTATATAAAAAAAAATTAATAAATAAATAAATAAGTAAAGGTTATTTTTTTTTGGAGGACATTTTACAGGATTTTTTTTTTCTTTTACCTTTGCCTGAAAATAAAAGGTATTACAAATTCTTTTGCCGCACGTTAGATATAAGTATGATGACATTACTCACGCAACGTAGTTTCAAAAGAAGGTCTTATGGGATAGTATACAAAAGAAAGTTATAACAATTAGACTTCATCACAAGGCAATACTTAGTTACATTGGATAAGTAACAGATGCAAAATTATTTTAGTCTTATCAGGAATCTATATAAAAGCAAATAAATTAGGAAGTTTTTTTTAATGTCAAGATTAAACGACACTATATATATTATTATGTATATATATATATATATATATATATATTTTACCGACATAGGCGTATGGAAACATAGCGATATTTTATACAAAATGTACAATTACACATAAAAAAAAAAAATTGTAAGTGGTATCGATTTTGCACTTTCACACACTTCATAATAATATTTATATATGGCATTAAAATACAATAATAATAAAACAATATAAAGGTTCATGTATGGATATCACATATGGCAGTGTGAGTATATATATTTATGAATATAAGGAAATCTTTCTGCGGGCAGAGAGTATTTCTCAAACCTGGCCAGGTTATTCACTAAAATGTATATACTCGATTGTCAATAATCCGTACAAATTAATATATATATAAATACAAATATTTAGGTATTAGTAAAAAAAAAAAAAAATTCAATTTAACTCTAAACAACATAGTAAATTTTGGTAAAAAAATAATAAAAAAATAAAAAAGATAAATTATTTTAATCAGTATGACATGCTGAATCATTTTAGTAATAAAATTAGATATAGAAGTCAATACATATTTCAAATGATTAAGTAATTTTGTTTTCAAAATGTATTTTTTTTCTCTTCCCTCTATACTATAGTGTCTTTTAAAATTTTAAATACTCAAACTACAACAAGAAAAGGTAAATAAATGGATGATATATATACACATTTTATCAATATTATTTCATTTCACACTTTCTATTTGTACCCAGAATTGGGTGACAGGATTATTAATGGAGATTAGTAAAATAACAAGAAAATTGTGTTGTTCAGATAGCATTGTTAAAGGCAAATTAGCTTAGAAATATTCTTTCAGACTCTTCTAATGTAGCATCAAAATTATAAACAAAAAAATATTTTAGGGATTTCACTCCCTTTTCCTTCATGTTTTGCTAGATAACCCCACCCCCCTCAAATTAAGCATTTAGGAAACATATCAGATTTTTCTTTAGCTTTTTTTTTTAGATAGATATGCACGGTAAAGATTTAATTGCAGAAAGTTTTTATCAACAATATCACAACCAGTACGGAAAAAGGAATTTTTTTTCTTTATTTATTTTTTTTTCTCTGGCGGCAAAATTTGACTTTAGTTTTTCAAGTTTAATTGCAATTATCAGCCAGTGAAGGGGAAAAGAAACATTGATTTTCCCAAATTTTTGTTTCAAGTTGTGATATTATTCAACTTTAGCATTGTATATTAAAATCTTTCAGGCAATGTTCAGAATCATAATACAATTTTAAGAACATTGTTAAACGATTGCCTAATCGCTGTATTATTTCCTGAAGGGCAATCTCATTAGAATACTTATATAAGACTCCAAAATATTCTGAGGGAAATACGGGATTTCGACAGCAAGCGTCCTTCAGCAGATAACCAGTCTGTAAGAAGCCATTTTCCCTGAAAATACAAAATAAACAGTACACAATACACGATTTTATAGCGGATATATATCAATTTTATGGAATAAAGGGGTGAAAATTTACACTGAAGGCATGCGTAGCAGGTTATAGGTTAATACGGGTTAGTTTCTTATAGTTTAACATAAGTTTCATGCAAAAAAAATATAATTTTTAAGACAAAAAACTAGAAAATGACATACCTGTGTGTCTTGCAAGGACCATAACATTAGCTATCCCCGTTACACAAACAAGTTTTCCTCTATAGAGGGGTGACTTATCGGAGTTGTTTTCCAGGAAAGCTTATCCATTACGTTTTTAGGATGTGAGGTACTAAACACGTCATTAGCACCTGTCAATCAAAATGCGCGCTCCTCATCGGATGCGTTTTTTTTCGCGCTAGCTCGTTTTTTTTCCTCTTTTCTCTCATTTAAGAAAACGTTCGCTTCTCGTATGGATAGCAATAAGGTATGCATTGAGCACATGTGTCTGTGCGATGTCCTCTCTACCTCCTCCACGAGAATAATTAGGAATGTGTATACAACATTACTCATGTTATCAACACTTAACATAATTCAAATTTGTAACATTCAACTATGATGTACGTTAATAATCTTGTGGATAATGTAGACTGTACAAAACATGGTATCTTTGGGGGGTTTTTTAATAAAAAAAAAGATATTCACGTATAAAAACATTTCATATTTATTTACTTAGAAGGTGTCACAAATAAAAATTAAATTAAAGAGTTGACATGTTTCGGTTCATTAATAAGAACCGTATTCATAACATATAAAATCAGTAGAAAATTAAATGACACTGGATAAAAAATCCAGTTATTATCCAGTTGATTATCCAGTGTCATTTAATTTTCTACTGATTTTATATGTTATGAATACGGTTCTTATTAATGAACCGAAACATGTCAACTCTTTAATTTAATTTTTATTTGTGACACCTTCTAAGTAAATAAATATGAAATGTTTTTATACGTGAATGAAAAAAGGTGAAGTGATTTTGTTTTAGTTTTTGAAAAAACGAAAGCTAACAACAGTTTTAACATTAAAAAAAGATATTACATATGATGTACATAAAAAGGTTTCTCAACATTGTATATATATATTTTACTATTTCGCTACTAATCCAGATATTTTATGCAAATAACATTGGTGTTGCTAAAAATTTGTGTTTTTTTTTTGTTCTCACATACTTTACTTTATGTGTTTAAAATATTATGCAAAAAAAAAAAAAAAAAAAAAAAAAAAAAAAAAAAAAAAAAAAAAAATGTGCCAATACATCTCAAATTCAGGTTTAGATTTTTCGGATCTTATATGTTATTTTTTTTCTTCCTTAGTGTAGAAAAAAATTATTCCAAATTTATACTTGGCTTTGATTGCATGATTTGGCATTTTAATGGATTAATTTAATTAGTGTATCAAAATTTGGGCATGGGGAAATAATACACAGAAGAGAAGATAATCGGACCTTGGAAGTGTTCACCAGAACTGAATCAACATTCCAAGGACTATGGATACAACACTTGCGGCAGTGTGGTGTACACAAAAATGATGTCTACAGACCTCATTTTTTTTAGACCCAGGGGATAGATGATGGGTGTAAAACCCCCACATTACTCAAACCAGACAATTCCGTAAAGAAAACTAACTATTGGAAATAAATTATAGAAAAAAAAAGGAACAGAGGTCAGTCGATTTACAGCTCAGACAAGAAATTTATAGCGGCAATAAGACTGTGACGGACGGCCATAAATAAGACGACAAAACAGAGACACTTTCACTAAGAGTGTATTTACGACAGGGCAAAGGGGAAATCTCTGTGTGGGGTAATAATTATCCACCATACAGACACTCCGACGACTAAGACTTTACAAGCCCCTAGAAAATTAAAATTAGGGGGTGTTCAATTTAATAGTCAATTTAAGGACAGCCAATAACAGTGGACTGCCTTAAAAGAAGCACAAATGAAATAACACGAAACTGGAAGGGGAAAAAATATGTTAAAAAGAAAACTGTGAATGGTCGAAGGATATTCGACTACAGAATTATTATTATATATTTTGCTTCTTGAGTTTTTGAGATAATAAGAGTCAGTCAGTCAGCCAGTCTACCAAGTGTGCTCGAGTGAGGTGTGCCAATATGGGTAACGAAGGTGCTCAAGACTTCTCCTCATCTGTCCGGATATACATTTGCCTATGGTGTCAGCAACTTTAAAAAAGGTATGCAATTTACCGACTTATTTCCCCTTATATTGGCCCACAAACATAGAGTATGATAGAACAATCAAATAATAGGGAAACACTTGCACGCCAATGATCCCGAAGGTTAATTCATTTTGGTGATGATTACTCATGAATTTATGAAATCAATTTCAATGTTGAAAATATCGTGCTACAAAGCATAAAATGTAATTATGCAGCAATGCCAACAGCTATAAGAAAAGAAAAATAGATTTTGATTTGATTATTTTGTATTTTTGTAATTTATTTATGTGCATGTATATATTTAGTGTATTATGTGTGTTCTGTGTTGTACAATAAAATGTTTTTGTTTTATAAATGACAAAGCATGGTATTGATTTATGGAGTATGTGTCAAAATTACTATAGGTGCATGCTGATCAACGTTTCATAAGGATCTGATAGCATCGAAATAACACAACGCATAAATTAATCTAATTTTTTTGGATGAGAATATTTTTTTGGTGTGAAATTTTAATTGGGTGTATTTTGTGAGGAATGTTATCATTTTTATTAGTATTATTATTATTATTCCTTATGCCGCAGAAAATATTCTTTTCCCTGATCAGATCCTAGAAACATAATACGATCACTAACGGATTTAATTATAATTATTATAAAATAAAAAAAATTGGTTGATCAAATTGATGCACACAATTTTGGGGAGAGAAATCTCGGAGAAAAATCAAAGGTAATAAGGAATTAATATAATTATGACAAATTATTTCTAGGTATGTAAAAATCTCTCCATCAGATCTTGATTGGCCCGATAAAATCAGCGAAATGAAGATCTCGATATTTTCAAATTGACGATTCATGAATTATTCGCAATATTTATGTATTCTAGTAGCACGGAAGAAAAGAAAAATATATTAGACATAATTCCATCTCCATAGCTAAATATTTGTTTGAATGTACTCAGAATAGATGTGTCATCACATCCTCACTTGCAAATCAAATCGAAATTACTAATATAAGCAAAAGTGATATTCATAATGATTTTTACTCGCATTAATGAAATACTCTCAGTAGTTTGATCTAGCTTAAATGTACCCAATGACAAAATAATTCTTCTAATTATAATAGAACAAACAAAATTACTACCTATAAAGATAAGAAAATATTATTCTACCGGATCAGTAATAGAGAATTATTTTAATTTTTTCATTACTAAGCTTAGTTATCAAATTAATGTAATCTTATGATTATAGTACTTATTTACAATATAATAGGAAATAAACTATTATAAAATTGAATAATTCAAAAATTTGAAAAATATGTATCAGCTAAATTATGTGAGAAGTAGTCAGTTTCAAAATTTTTGAGGCGGCCGAAAAAGTGGCATTTTTTACTTGCGGTTACTAAAATATGTGTGAAATGCAGAAAGGCAGTTTTTGGCAGCTGGTTTTTTATGAATCACTAGACAATAGCCCAAGTTATTATTTCCATTAAATTTCGTTGCGGAACACTGTGGAATATTTAAACTTTTTGATGTTTAAAAACAAAAAAATAAAAAATAAAAAAAATTCTAAAATTTTTTATCAAAAATGACAATGAATTTATTAATTTTTACGTGCTTAATATAAGTTTTGTAATGCATGCAAATAAAGTACATACTATCATAGTGTGAATCCATTTCAAATCATTAAAATCGGATAATATTATAAAATATAGCACGCGTTTAGCGGAACTGTTTAGAGGAAAAGTGGTGGGAAATACAAAATTTAAATTTTAGCGAAGAAAATAATTCGGGCGTTAATAAGTTAATACTAAATAACGGTCGCTGATAACAATTTTATAAAACGCAATTTAACAAAGTACAACGACCATTTGGAAAATGATATTTTCAAAGACGGAAATTTTGGAGCTAAATTCTATATATTTTTAAAAATAATAAAAATAAACAATATTTTTTTGATGATCAAAACGTATCAGAGTCATTATTACTAGTGGTGTACCGAGTAGTACTTTGGCCGAGTAGCCGAGTACCGAGTAGTTGTATAATAAGAAAATAAAACACTGATGTGCGCATAATGTGAGCTTAGGTGTACATATATATAAATATACCTGTGTACACATATCTATACCTGTGTGTACATATAATATAATATACATATATAGTATAAACAAATTAACTCATTAAATTTGAAATTTATCTGTGCACCTTTTAAAGACAATTTTTGGCAGTTCAAAACTAATAAAAAAGGAGAATTGATACATGACAACTATAGTTATTAACTAATATAAAATTTAAACATTCTTTAACCCTCCAATTTATTCCAACCATTGAAATCTGTCTATCAAAAATAAAAATGTTTATTGGTTACTGTAACAATTCATTGAGTAATGCAAACATTTCATATTTATTTTGTAACTGTCTGTACCTTATTTTCTTCTGATTAAAAAAAATGTATTGGCTTTGCAGTTTCTTTTCATTTTTTATGTGTACAGATTATATTATGTTATTTTAAATTTATTATTTTTTAAATATCTCAGTAAAAAACTAACCTTTTTCAATGGAAATTATAAATGTGTAAATTAAAATTGCCTTAAAAAGCAAGCTCTAAAATTGATGAGTTTAGATGATCTAGAACTTGGAAATGCACCCAAAGAAACAAACAAGTTGGGAATTGGACGTGAAGCGTAGCAAATGAAGCGCGTTCGTACGATAACGAAGTTTTAAAAATATTGCTCTCATATATCAATCTCATAAAATTGTAAATAATTACAATTAAAATGCGCACCAAACAATGTTCTCCGTATACCATTATGTAATGGAATACTTTTGTGTGACCTTGTAAATCAATAACAAATATTCTTTGCACCACAGATTATGCAAAATGTATATTATAATATGTACTTTATAGATGCATATCAATTTTATTACGTTCGGATGAGTGTAACACCATTAAAATGCATTTGAAACATTTTCCCCCATTAACCGTAATGTAACGGAACACTTTTGATTGTCCCTGTAGTTGAACTATGCATCCAATTTTGATAAAATTTGAAATAACTCGACAAAATTATGTAATAATTATGTATTTAAAATTTCAAACGATTAAAATGCATTTGAAACTTTTTTCCCCATTGACCGTAATGTAACGGAATCCCTTTGATTGTCCCTGTAATTGATCTATGCATCCGATTTGCATAAAATTTGAAATGATTCGACAAAACTATGTAATAATTATGTATTTTAAATTTCAAACGATTCAGTTGGGTAGTTTTTGCGTTATTATATGCGGACAGACAGGCGGATGGACTGAACGACAATAATAGGTGCTACGTATTTACATAATTACGAACGCGCCTAAAAATAAATATGAGAATGCTAATGTCAATGAACCAAAAGAGAAAATGCTAGCAAAAAGTTCATCTATTTTCTGGCAATGTTTTGAGGAAAATGTGAATGAACAAAAAGATTGTGGCACTAGCACTAGTTTAAAATCACCGCATGAAGAATTGGTACAAAAAGAGCTACAGGCTTTCTTAACAGAAGACTTGTAAAACTGACACTCCATTTGCATGGCGAGGGGAAAAAAAAATAATAACTTTTCAATTATGTACAACTTTGCAAAAAAAACTTATATGCACCTTCAACAACTGTTTATTCTGAACATAATAGAGGCCGGCCAAATTTATTGTAGTAAAAGAAATGCCCTGTCTACTGATAATGTAGAATGTTTGGTGCTTTTGCACCATAATTTGAAATATAATAAATTTAATTATTAATTTTTTATTGCATTTATTGTATTTTCAGTTTCTTTATCCAAAATAAGTCATTTCTGTTTTCCTATCTATAAAAAAGTATTTTTATTTGTATAAATGTGAAATTTTTTTAGAGATTTTGTTCTTAACTTTTTTTATATTTTGCAGACATATTGTTAAATACAGAGTAAATAGTTTTATGAATTACTACATATATTATACATTGATATTCGAATATTTTTACAGATCAGTTATCAATTCATATGCTTAAGAAATGAAATTCTTACAACTACTCGGTATTGGCCGAGTACTCGGCCAAAAATTTGGCCGAATACCGAGTACTCGGCAAATTGGCCGAGTAGGCCGAATACCGAGTATTTACCGAGTACTCGGTACAGCTCTAATTATTACGTACGCTATGGATTAAACATTAATATTCCTGGACCAATCATAAACAATTTTTAAATAAAATTTCAGGTCTACAATTTTCGATGCAAATATTTAAAATTCTAAACATCGCATATTTTCAGTTTTTACAACGTCGTATAGGGGGTGGGTGTACTTTTAAATACAGCTTGTTTGAAAACTGTATCTCAATTTGTTTTTGAGTTATTATTTTTTTTGTAGTTTTTTTTTTAATTTTTATTTTTGCTGTTTTAATTTTGCTGTATTTGTTCGCTCTAAATGATACTCCTTCAAGCATCATTTTTGAAATGATGCTGCTTGTAAGGACAAAGCAAAAATCTTTTTTTAAATACAGATTCTGACTCTACAAATATTATTCTAGCCAACTGTACAATCGAAATTCCCTAAATCGTAACATCATTTTTCGACTTTTGGCCAGCTTTTTGGGTTTTTGCCCCACTGTGTGATGTCCGGATTTTATTCGCTTTCTGATTGTTCCATGTTTAGTGTCTAGAAATGGAATACTTCTGTTGCCATGGTGACAAAAATAAAAAAATTAAAAAAATTAAAAAAACTACAAAAAAAAAAAAAAAAACTCAAAAACAAATTGAGATACAGTTTTCAAACAAGCTGTATTTAAAAGTACACCCCCCCCCCCCTATATGACGGTGTAAAAATTGAAAATATGCGATGTTTAGAATTTTAAATATTTGCATCGAAAATTGTAGACCTGAAATTTTATTTAAAAATTGTTTATGATTGGTCCAGGAATATTAATGTTTAATCCATAGCGTACGTAATATGACTCTGATACGTTTTGATCATCACAAAAATATTGTTATTTTTATTATTTTTAAAAATATATAGAATTTAGCTCTAAGATTTCCGTCTTTGAAAATATCATTTTCCAAATGGTCGTTGTACTTTGTTAAATTGCGTTTTATAAAATTGTTATCAGCGACCGTTATTTAGTATTAACCCATTAACGCCCGAATTATTTTCTTCTCTAAAATTTAAATTTTGTATTTCCCACCACTTTTAAAAGCAAATTAACTTTTATCTAAATTTATCGAGGATTCTGTCTTGTGAAATAAGGTATATATTTACCTTCCTCTTTACTGGGGGGAAAACCGCTTTCTTGCTGTTTTTGTAACCGTCCTCAAAAAAGGACGCTGGGCGTTAATGGGTTAAATGTCTAACATTTCCTGGCAAGGTGGTCCACGTCGAGACTACCTAATTTTAATTTCAAATTTACAAACGGTACCAAGAACAGTTAAACAAATTTTTGCTTTTACTATGAAAGTTTAAAGTAACGAATTTTTCATTTCTAAAAAAGTTGTTTGTCAATTCCGGTGTCAGCCAATAATTTCATCATTTTATGAACAGAATTTTTCTGCGTCTGAAAGGGTTAACGTTATTAATTACTTATCTTGTGATTAAAGTTTCTGCCCGCTTCACATACAAAACCTTTGAGATAGTTTTTCTTCTGAAAAATATAATTTTAAATTTACTATGACTTTATTATTCAAGAAAATGATTTTTACACAGAATTTCTAAATTATAGGAAACTTATGGCTATCACCATGGGATAGATTTGCATCATATATATAAGACGCTTGTGACGTATAAATTTATCACTACCCATAGCTTGATTACTACACGGGAAATGTTTACCAATATCTCCTTGTAGAAAATTTCTTCTTTGTGAAAGAAATTCTGCAGGAACAGGAAGGCGATGATTGCCATTTAAAAATTAAACAGATGGAATTTAGCGTCAATGATAATAAAGCTGTAATCAATTTGCCACTACTACATTGAGACAACAGTGTTGCATACATGCCAACCTCCGGCTTTTTGAAAATCAAACAATTGCCTTTCCAACCAGAAATTTATTTAATTATTAAAATTAAGTAAATTTCAAACGATTATCTCATTTAATGGCAGACATTTTTAACTAAGCAAATTTTCTGGTTCAAAATATGTTTTCTTCATTTATAAAAAGCCGGAGTTTGGCAACTATGGTGTTGCATGTTTTCAGTCATGTGAATTATGGCACCCTTCATTGTTTGCAAGCGTATGAGGTGCGCGCTTGTTTCTTGAAAAACTGGACAGCCTTATGTCTAAATCGCTCATTAGGAGACTTAAAAATAGAAAAAAATGAAATAGATAAACGAATTTATTGTTTATAAGTAAATTTTTCTCATGTAAATCTGCAAAATATAATTCAGATGTCAAGAAATGTAATATATTTTAGCATAATTTAATTAAGAATTTTTCATTAAAGTATTTTTTTCTCAACCTAACATATTGGCGCCTGTGTGCGCCATACATTTTGCACACTGGGTCGGTTCGAACCTGGAGACTGGTAACCATAAAAGAACTACCCACTGTCAGGACTGCAAAAATATAGGCGCCAGCGGACACAACTAATATTTAAAAGTTTTCTTCGCTTAAAATTTAATAGCATTCTTACAAGAATTTTACACGAAATATTAGACGAAAAATCACTTCTAATAATAACTAAATAAATTTAGTGATGCACTTTAAATAAAAAAGAGTGACTATTCACTCCTCCGGAGTGAACTACACTCTTGAATACACTCTATAACTGACTCATAATATATGCCCAACCTTTTTAGAGTGACTATTCACTCTGAGCAAAAGTGGAATCAATGAATCTCTGAAAGAGTGTATACTCACTCCTGGGAAGTGAATATTCACTCTAAACAGGGGTCAATAATCACTCTTTCTGAGGAGTGACTACTCACTTTTGCTAGAGAAGTGCGTTTTTCACACCTGGTAGAAGTGAGTAGTCATTCTTACGGAAGAGTGACTATTCACTCTTGCTAAATGAGTGTAATTCACCCCTGGTAGAAATAGATAGCCACTTTTTCATAGGAGTGAATGTTCATTTTTTATGCAGTGAATTCTTTTTATTGCTATTATGGGCGTTTTAAAATATTCGTATCTTTTAGAGCATACAATGAAAGTAAATACGAGCATGGTAAAGATTGGAATAAAATACTTCTATTGGCAATATTTATTTAATTCATAGTATGTAACATTAATTGAACTTTTTAAGGGAAAACTTAATTAAAGTTACTATGAATTAAAGTAGATTATTGACAGAAATAAACATTCCAATCTTTCCCTTTGTCTTTTCTTTCATTAATAGCCCCATAAATATATGATAGTTTTAAAATGCCCATAAGCGCAAGTTATTAACCAGTTTTAAAATCTTAAACAGTCAATATTTTTTTTTCAGATACCCATTAAGTTTAACATATTATTTTAGTAATTCCGTGATGCACGTTATCTATGTTTTTACTGTTTTTTTTTTATGTGCAATTAAAATCTTTTTTTGCTGAAAAACAGATATTAATCCAACCTGTATTTATAAAACGACGTGGAAAGTCATATTTAATTTAAATTTTTTATTCCCGTATATAGGGTAGATGTGCCAGTAATGGACACCCTTAAGGCTTCTGTTCCTGCCGGCGAAGATACTCAGGAGCTAATGTTAATCCTACAGGGAGGGACTTTTCTAGTATCTCGTTTGCAGACATTTTATTTTATTTTATTTTATTTTTGGCATTAGATAACTGAAGTTGTCTCTACATCGTATATATATTTTTTTGCTTCTTCGACTTTGGTCGTAGATATTTTTTATAAAGTTACCTTCACTTTCAAAACCGGTACCAAAAATGAAAGTGTTATTCTAAAAAAAATCTGCTGCCAGAATTGAAAAAGTAAAAATAAACAAATATTTAAGAGAGAAAATATGTTTCTGACGACTTCTGTAACTTAACCCCTTCGCGACGAGAGCCTTTTACGAATTTTTTGATGTTTTCTTGCCGGTTTTTAAGAACAGTAATTTGTGCCTTATTAAATCGAGAAAATTCTTCGATTAAATAAGCCAAATTTTACAATATAATTTTACTGGTGGGGTTAAACAGGAATTCTTAAGCCTTTCTACGGCACGTATACGTGTCGCTCGTCCCCAAGGGCTTAAGTAATTTATTTAAATAGTGAACGATTAAGCCCTATAAGCCCCTATTTGACTGTGCCCTTAAACAATATTTTCGGCTTCATGAGTGGTTTGATTGCCAGATTATAAAATAGGCAAAACATAGATCCGTTTTTAAATAATAATAATTAAAAATGAATAAAATATTGAAATTTTATTAACCACATTAATATAACTATTTATAAAAGTTCTGGTGTCATTACATTTGGATAAGTCTAATTTAAAAGTAATATTTAATTATTTAAGTTTTCTTTTAAGTCAATATATTTTATAAACTATAAACATTACCCAAAATTGCATTTTTAGCAATGCCTACATGAGATGTACATTACTGGAAAATAACTGTTTATGTACAGGGTGAGTCATAAATATCGAAACAATAGGCTATCTTCTTAAATATTGCCCCTAGACCCATACTTCCAATTGCAAAAATTCATAAAAAAGATGAAATTTTTGATAAGATAAGTTGCAACTCCATGGGGGGGGGGGGGGGGTCTATTTGAAAAAGTACGAAAATTAACTTTTTATTCGGCCCTCGTAAGATAAAAATTAAAATTAGGAAAACTTTCCTTATCCAGTCCTGAATAATACACAAAAAGTTGCATCTTCCTATCTTCAAAATTCGCGGAGTTATAACCGTTTGAATAATTCATCAGGTTTTAAGGGAGTAGACACATTGAAATGCGCGCAATTCAAAAGACAATCTCTATATTTAAAACGCTAAACATTTCCTTTCGACAGTCCGTGAGAGCAAACCACTACACCAAATCACACCATTCTTTTTTTTAACGAAAGGTATTTGGCCACAGATTTGTTATCGGTCATTTGTTTGGTCAAAATTTTTATAAAATAGCTACAATTTTCAATTAAAATTTCCCGTATGTGCATGCGTAGTATACCAGTCTGCCTTTGGAGTGACGCGCTGCATATGCGTAAAGATCCTCGCTCAGTTGAACTATCACTTCACAGCTAGAAGTTTAGTTTTAAATGCATCTGCATCTCGAATATAATTTATTCGATTTTATTGCAAACAAGCTCTTCTTTTTATCACAAAGTTTTTATTTGTCTCTTTCAGTGTTATTTACAATTCAAAAATATAGTTTCTTTCTGAAGGTGTCGTATTACACATAGAAGATAAACTCAACGATCTGAGGCTAAACGTTACCACTTAATACTTCTTATAAATTGCCGTTACATACGAAGATTGGAAATGTTAGCATTTTTAGTTGTAGCTGATATCAATAAATCAAAAAAAAAAAAAAAAAAAAAAAAAAAAAAAAAAAAAAAGTTATCATAAACATTAAAACATAAAACGGTTTCTGTAAAATCCAAATCCAAATTCCAAGCAATTGCGCATGCGTCAACTGATTTTAGAACTTGTCCATTTTAGAAGACCACTCAGCGTGTTCCTGGTGGCGTAGTGAGGAAACGCAGCTGTTTTGAGTTTTATTAGAGATGCAGGTTCGAATCCAAACCCGACGAAATGATTTGTGTAGAATTTTTGTCGATAATTCATTTCAATAATAACATTTTATTACCAAGAAAAATTTTAGGATTTTTATTATTATTATTATTTGAATGCTTGATAATTGAACAAAATTTAACACTGAACAATATCTTGAAAAAAAAATATTATTTTATATTTAAAGTACTTAACCTAAAATATTGTACATGCAATTACCAGTTACGTATATTGAACTGATCTACAATTTTCGTTACATTTTTTCTACCATTATCAAGAATATAAATGTCTGTAGAAACAAAAGTTTGTCATTCATTAAAAAAAGGAAATTAATAATACACTACATTGCCATTGATTATGGGACACTTGCGATTTTAGACATTTTACTAAATATCTAGAAAAATACATGAGGAATCATCTCGAAACTCTTAGTGTATAAATATAATAGTATGCGACATACATCTCCGTGAAGATTTTTTACCGAAACGCTATAGGGGACCGTCAACAAATTAAAAAAGAATGAATATCTTTTGAATAACCCTGTCAAAACTAATGTAGCAAAAGCGCTCAAACTCTAGATTATGATTGAATGACTTATTGTAATACACTGTGTTCATTTTTATGCAAATAGCATGCACACTCGCAGAGTAATTAAGGTTTTTATAAAAATGGTCCCAAATTTTTCCAAGTTTTTTCATTATAATTTTCAGAGTTCTTAATATAAAATAATATTTTTTTCAGAAAATATGACAAACAACATTGCACACAGTACCCTGTAATCAGAATTAAAAAATAATAAAAATTGTATGAAAAATGAGTAGGTTTACTATATAATTTTTTACTGCGCATGCGTCAAAGATATCAAAATTTCATTTGCATATTATGTTAGCTAAATGTATAGAGCAACTTTTGTAAAAGTCTCAAAATCATAGCTTGAAAATTCTGAAAGTAATCGTCTATAGAAAAGGGACAAAATCCGTTATTTCCAAAATGAAGCAAAAAAATGAGGGATTTTATCCAAATGCAGTAGTACATCCCATATTGTGTATTCTATATTGACACTAATCAATGAATATATGGATACAACCCCTCTTGTTTTTGCTTCATTTTGAGAATAACGGATTTTCGACTTATTCAATTGACGATTATTGTCAGAATTTTCAAGTTATGATTTTGTGACTTTCACAAAAGTTGCTCTATACATTTAGCTAACATAATATGCAAATGAAATTTTGATATCGTTGACGCATGCGCAGTAAAAAATTATTTAGTAAACCAACTCATTTTTTATACAATTTTCATTATTTTTTAATTCTGATTACAGGGTACTGTGTGCAATGTTGTTTGTCATATTTTCTGAAAAAAATAATATATTTTATAGTAAGAACTCTGAAAATTATAAGGAAAAA
>OZ025299.1:281582114-281649114 GCA_964019185.1 Maratus speculifer | reverse complement strand
ACTTGGAAAAATTTGGGATAATTTTTATAAAAACCTTAATTACTCTGCGAGTATGCATGCTATTTGCATAAAAATGAACAAGGCTTATTACAATAAGGCATTCAATCACAATCTAGAGTTTGAGCGATTTTGCTACATTAGTTTTGACAGGGTTATTCAAAAGATATTCATTCTTTTTTAATTTGTTGGCGGTACCCTTTGGAGTTTCGGGAAAAAATCTTCACGGAGATGTATGACTTATACTATTATATTTATACACTAAGATTTTCGAGATGATTCCTCATGTATTTTTCTAGATATTTAGTAAAATGTCTAAAATCGCAAGTGTCCCATAATCAATGGCAACATAGTGTATTAGTGTAACAGCTATAAATGAATTACATTGATACACATGATTTAATATTTGAAAAGATGTATAAAAATGTATAAGAAAATGCAAGTAATAAAAAAATTATATTATAAATAGTTATCTGCATCAAATTTCAAATTTAGATTTTAGAGAACGAGACAGATAAAAATAAAAGTCATGGCAGCTTTGAATGGTCGCGTAAATATTGTTATTTGAGAAGGAGGGGGGGGGGGGCAGAAAAAAATAGGCCGTAGTAAGCAAATAATAATAATAAAAAAACCTTATGCAGTATTTTTAGTTAAATTGCTGATAAAATACAAACATAATTAGTTGTAAATTACAAACTTAAAACTATTTTACTTCATCGAATAGATTAGACCATATATTATCTTTAAAAAAATAGAAATAACTTATGTAGCACAGTAATTCATCGCAATTTGAATCGACAAATTTAAAAGCAACTAATTAAAAATTCAAGAATTTTTCTGATGAAACATGCAAGTTATTTACCGTCAAATCTTGACGGGCATTATCTAGTGTTACTTTAACTGTTGTAGGAAACGCGTAAAAAAACTATGTTTTGAGTTAGAATTTTGTTTTTTTTTTCTCTTTTGTGATGGTTAGCCATATGATTTGCAAGAAAAACACATCCTAAAATTTATCATAAAATTTATAAAATTTTATATGGTTAGTATTGGTTTAAATGGGATTGTTAAAAATCGTTATAACTCCAAACATTATTTATCGGATTTCAATTTCTTTCTATTTAATTAAAAGAGAAAATCAGATTTTAGTTTTGTTTCGGGGTTTTTGTTTTTCGATATTTATCTTAGAACTATTAAAAATATTTATTTAAAAAATAACTTTTAAAAAATCATATTTTCAAAAGTAAATAATTTTTCTTTTTTTTTAACAAAACTAATGTAAAATAATTAAAAATGACATTTTTCAAGTTTGTACTTTTTTCTTTAACAATTCTTAACTTTTAATAATTTAAAGACAAGAAGTAGTCGGGAAAAAAAGACATTATACAGAAAAACGAAATGTACTGTTATACTGCCCATCAGTTATTTAAAAGAATGCTTTTCTAAAATGCAGATTAAGTCTTCTTAAAAATATAGCTCTCACAACTTCAAGCTTTTTATCGTCCTGGACAAGCTGTTAAAAAATCTGTATTCTGGGCTCAGGTCAGATCAGGACCGAGACGTTACTATTTTCTGAAGACTCGCCTATCCGGGTCTAATTATTTTTCATACCGGATGGGACTGCTTCCTTTTTCCCAGTTCTGCAATGGACGAAATATTAAATCCCGGTCTCGAACAATCCGTATTAAAATCACAGCCTCTGACTGACCTCATACGTGCATAAAATTAGTAAAATTTAGTTAAATCAATATTTTTACAAAAACCACATAAATTTTAAAATCGCTTTTATTTTACAAAACAAAACAAAACAAAAAAAACTTTAAAATTTATTTATTTATTTATTTTTAAGAACAGTATATTTAAATGCTAAAAAATTAAATAAAGTAAAACCAGAGAAAAAAAATCTGCCTATGACGGAATTCTGTCTTAAACAGAAAATGTGTTGATCCATGCAAAATAAATACAATAATACCTGAGAAAAAAATAAACTCCATTTAACCCTCCTAGGAAGGGCATTTGTCTATTACGTATTTTTTCTTTTCTATGTGATTCCGTCTTAAAAGGTTTTACTGTATAACATTTTTCAAAGTCTCCAACGCACGGGATGTGGATTAGCGATAATAAAATATAAGCGAAACATTTACATATAAACAGAGATTTATTGATAAAATGAATATATCTCAGCCTTTGGCGCTTCTTTAATACTAAAAAAGTATAAATATAAAAAAACGAAATTCTATATTAAGTATTTTTGATCAGAACTCCTCCACGCTTAACAATTTTTAACTAGTATACTGATGTAAAAAATCTATGTCGAAATTCACGGCTGAGCCGGCTATGATTTAAGCTTTCTCCAGGCTGGTCCGGATTATGATTTTAACATTATTTCATACCGGGCAGAACTTTTTTCCCTATGGGTCGGTTTAGGATCGGACCTACATATTTTGATCTATCCAGACCTCCGGTGCTAACGATCAACATGTTTTGAAAACAAGTTTTGATTTAAATCAATACGCTGCTTTTTTATGTCCAAATAATAGGCACGGTCTTAAACCGACATACAATAACGGACAATTTGTGAACTATCCCTTATTTGCTTTGAAAACGGATGAAAAACTCATCGTTTACAGGCATGGTAAAGTGGTGTAAGTCACGAATTTTTGAAAATTTTGGATTTTAATATCTCTGTCAGGTTTTCAGATACGGAGATGAAATTTTTTTTTTTGTTCAAGTTAGGAATAGGTAAGGAATAATTTCCTAATTGGGAATTTTGCTCTACGGGGGCCGTATAAAAATTTAATTTTCGTATTTTTTCAAATAGGCCCCCCATGGAGTTACAACTTATATTATCAGAAATTTCACCTTTTTTATGAGCTTTTGCAATTGGAAGTATGGGTCTAGAGGCAATATTTAAAGAGATAGCCTATTGTTTCGATATTTATGACTCACCCTGTATAAACCTTAAAATTGAAACATTATTTTCTGCTTCATGATTGGTTTAATTAAGAGTATCAACAATAGTGCAAAATTATAAAATATGCAAGGGGGGAGTTACGAAACAAGTTGAATGTAGATTCTGCCATTGCAGAATTCAATTTCGGCTCCGATTAGAAAAAAAAAAAAAAAAATCGATAGATGTCTTTTAGAAGGGCGACCCCGTTTAGATTGCAATGAACGAACTTCATCTTTCTTGTGTTTATCAATATAATAGCAAACAGAACGGCGTGAAATACCCAATTGAATAGCAATTTCTCTCTGAGACATTGGAATTGCGGAATAATAAAGAGATACAATTTGACGTGCTACTTTTTCATTGACTAGATTCATCAAAAACGGATTTTTTCTTTAGTTTAAACGCTTTTTTATAGACTCTGAGTAAAAAAAAAAAAAAAAAAAAAAAAAAAAAAATGCAATTTAACAATAAAACGAGTGGAATCCCGTCGAATTCGACGAATGAAATGTTTAAAAGGCCCGATCGATTTGGTTTTAAAAAAAGCAAAAGTAATTACATTATTGAATCAATGTATAAAAAATATATTTCCAAACTAAATGTCAAATTTGCAAATTTGACAATTTTGCATACAAATATTCTCACATCTTCAGTTAAAATTGTAATCTGAGTGCCGGCGAATTCCAGAAATTTTATTTTATATACACTCACAGAAAAATAGTTTTATTAAAAAAAAAATTAATTACATTTTTACTTCATTTTTACTTTACATTATTTTCACTAACTGAAGTCAGCTGAAAGTAAAATCTCAATCTCAGTGTCCATAATGAAAAAAATATTGAAATGTAATATCGGGTAGTACTAGGTTATCCCGTCGACAAAAAAATTATCTCCAAACTATTAGATTAAATGCCAATTATGGATGATCGTGAATGTCACATTCAATGACATTAAATACGATTCATGTGTTTAAAATGTCATTAAGTGATTTTTATTTCGAATTTTTATTAATATTTTTATTAATATTCTACTAATTATTTGTTTTTTCGTTATTTAAAATAAAAATTATGTCAATATGTATAATTTGGCTATTAGTTTGGCGATTTGTATAATTTGGCGAAATTGGACGACGGGATAACAGAGTAGTACCTAATATTGTTATGAGTAAAAATGCGATGCTTTAAATAGCGACGTCATTTTCTCTTCAAATGTTTTTTTAGTTGCTGTTAATAGTAATATGAAAAAGGCAACCGTAATAATATTGTAACTCCCACTTATCTGGTGGCTGAAATCATTTTCCTCATTTTGAAATTTTTCTTAGTTTGCTTTTGACATTAATTTTTATCATAAATTATTTTCTGTTATTTTATTTACATTATTAATATTATTTCTCAGCAAATATATACTATTTTTACTTCAATTAGTGCATAATTATACGCAATCATTTTGGAAAAGAAATTTTTATTATCGACAGAAAAGCTAAACTGAGTTGCCACCGTTTTGATTTTTTAAGAAATATCGTAAAAAGGCATTTAAAATTAAAAATAAAATATAAAAATGGAAATAAATTAAAAAATAACTAAAATGAGCACAACTACAAATAAATAGCTTTCATTTTAAAAAATAATTATCAAAATCGGTTGCAGGGCCGTAGCGACCGCCCCCCATTTGGGGGGGGGGGCCGACGAAGTCAGGGGGCCCCCTAATCGATTCTATCGACTTTTTTACCGAAGTTTATTTGTTTTGAAAATGTAAGGAAACACTACTTTTAATGTTTTTATTTTTTCAAATACTCCTTTTCTTATTCAGGGGCCCGCCAGGCAATTTCCCCAGGTGCACCTTTTTAAAGCTCCTCCCCCCCCAATAATGAGGATTTTCATTAAAGGGTGCCAAATGCTTAAAATGTGCCAAAAGTGACCGAAATTCATACGTTTTCAAACATTTAGGAAGGGAATGTTGTTCTCCTTTTCATCTCTGCTTCCAGTGTTCCCTCCACATACGCAGAAAACAAACTATATCATTAGAAAACAAATTATTAAAACTTTATTACAACCAGGGCCCGACTTAGATTGTGGGGGGGGCCCTTTCTAACTTTTGGATTTTTTTAAAATTATGCTAAAGTGTCTAAAACTAACCTTTATACTAGTTGTCTATTCACATTTGTATGCAGAATAGCACAAAAAAGATAACGTTAAGAAATTATCGAATAAATTTTTTTCTTCTGTTACAGAAATATAAAACTAAATGTGAACCATTAAAATGTAAATACAACTGTGATGTAACTGTTAGATATAGGGGAGGGGGGGAAGGGGCATGGGGATCCAAAACAGAGGAGAGATGAGAAAAGAGCCCCAATAAAGCTAAAAATAAATAAAGAAAGAAAGAAAAGGAATTTTTGTCATTTTTGGCCATTTTTTATTAGCCTTAACGAAAAAATTATATTTGCCCTTGAGGGCCCCCGATTGAGGGGGCCCCACGTCCGATGCAGTTGTCCTGCATGCCCGTGACTTAGGCAGGCCCTGATTACAACAACATAGTATCCTATAGCTTTTTTAAGAAATTTTTTATTAATGTTTCCTCGTAATGTGATAAGTTAAAACTATTATGTCCAATTTTGAGCCTTCTTTTTTAGACATCTTGTAATGTACATAGGTAAGCAAAGTAAAAATTTGCAAAGAAATACTTATCTCAATCAATCTATCATTTTTTCTGTAATTATCAAATTGATATTTTTAATTAAAATTGTGTTCAATTTTTTGGGATATCTTGTATGTAGATGTGAGTACAAAATTTATGCATGTGTGCAATATGTTTTTTATTTTTAGTGTTTGCCACTTCTACGTTATTTAAAAAAAAGAAAAAAGAAAAAAAATTACAGATAGAGGGGGGGGGGTGTCCAGAATGATGTTTGTTCTGGGGCCCCCCGTAGCCTTAACGGGGCCCTGTTTTTATCAAAAACCTTGTTTTAGATTTCAAAAACGTAGAAACCAAGAAACTGAAAATCCTTATTTTTTTTACTCGTTTTTTCCCCCTCGCTTTTTGACCATGGGTTTTTGCATGGAACTAACAAGGAAGGTCTCCATTGGGGGCATACTCAGAATTTTTTGAAAAAAATACGAATTAAACTACTCATGTAGGTAATAAAGGATCAGTGAAAATTAGCGGCGGAATTACATTATTAGATATGTAAAAAAATAAAATAGTTTGGAATAATTGGCGTGAAAAGCTGAAAGCGACGCGGGATTTGGCGAGTAGTGCATTTCCTCGCCAAAAGCAGACGATTTTAACGAATCTGAAAATTGATTTTAATTGACTTCACTGTTAAAAATCTGCAGCATTTACTGCAACGTCACTCCACTACTTTTATAGAATATCTCTCTTCTGACCAATGAGAATGCTCCATAGCACTGTGAATTGACCGTGTCATACATTGTTAAAAATCTGCTGCATTTTGTTGCAACGCACTCCACTGCTTGTATATAATATCTCTATTCCAACCAATGAGAAAGCTCCATTTCATGGCCAAGTAACCGTTTTCTATACAAGCAAAGGAGTGCGTTGCAACAAAATGCAGCAGATTTTTAACAGTGTATTTTTCAATTTGGGACAATTTTAATCAATTTAAATTGTGTTTTAAATGATAAAATATATTAATTTCATTTTGTTATAAGTACATATAAACGTATATGACAAAATTACACTTAAAGTAAAGTAAAAATGCAAAACTAAAATTACTTAAACTAAACTTATTTAAATAATTTGAACACAGAAAGTTTTTTCTTTAAAAAGTATTCGAAGCGTAAAAGCGTATTTTTCAAAATTTCGTTTTTTCGCCAACCGGAGATAAATCGCCAAATAAACGAATTTTTTATTATTTTTTTACGGACGTTATAAGGAGATTCCGCCGAAATTTTTTTTATAAACATATATAACTATATGAGAAGAACATTCTGTAATTTTTTCAGATTTTTCTGAGTATGCCCGTATGGAGACCTTCCTTGTTAGTAGTAACCGGATTCCTTGACCTTGAAGGGAGTACTGGCCTATTCAAGTACTTTAGCAGCCCGCTAATGCATACAAGTACATGTTTGTAGACAACACAGCACTTCAGATGTGGATTTTCGTATGTTTTTTTCTGATTTATTTTAGTAATACGCATAGTATAGTATTTATAAAATTAAGTGTATATCTGAAGGAAAAAAGATCTAATCCTATACTAATCTGGTAAGTCATATTTATTACTTTATGTAATTTATATAGCAGTTATTAAAAATTTTAAGTATTAGAAAATTTTGCACATCTTGGAAAAATATATGTATACTAATAGGGCATATTTTAATAACACACATTTCTCATTTACATGTTTTTCATTTAAGCGTTTTATTAGCGCTCCTTCACAAAATTCTTTTTAATAAATCACACCCTTCACAAAATTCTATTCCATAAAAATATACTCTAATTAATTTTATACTGTTAGGTTTTAAAATATGTGTTTTGCAAAGGAAACAAGCTCACCTGAAATGAGAAATTTAGCATATAGACTTAAATAAGTATTATTAATAAATGTTTGATGCGAATTGCAATAACTGGAATTTAAATTTCATTACAAAATACAATAAATTTCATAAAAATAACTTTATTCTTCACAAAATGGGATCCAAGAAAAAACCCCTGCGTCAACTTCCGATTCCATTGCATTCACGTGTTAAACTACTATTTCGTTTGTTAACAAGTAATAAGTAAATTCTCATTTAATTTATACTCTTATTGCCTTGAAAATCTAGAGTTCTAAATTCATGTCACAATAAGAAATTGTGCTATTTTAAATTTTTCTATGCTCTTTCGTTCTTTCTTTCTTTTTTTCCGTGATGCTAAATAATCTCACAGGCCCATAAAGCCCATTCTTACCAACTAAAATACAAAGGGCCCCCGCAAATTTAATTTTAAAGCTAATTTTTAATTCAATAAATTCAATCAGAGTAAAACATATATAGTTTTTTTATTATGAAATATTTTTTCTTACTGTGCTGCAATTTGTAAAACATAAGAAATATTTTGAAGTTCAAATATTCTCAACTGTAATTCCATATATGTCTTTTACAAAATTAATTGGTTACGTATAATTATGTATTAAATAAAATATTTTTTAATGTGTATAATATGTAGATAGTCAGTTTTAATTTAATAGTAAAAACGTTATTTAATCGAAATTTGCATGGTAAAATTTCGAATAATTTAAACATACGAAAAATGGATTTAGTAAATGAAAAAACAACTGATAGGATAATAGGGACCCCCCCCCCCCTCTGTGATGTCAGGCTTCCTCTACTTCTAATTCTTAATGGGCTCTGAAACTGACAAGAAATGGCACAGTCCTCGAGCCTGTTAAAGTGTTGCGGGGCCTATGTCTTTACGCGCAATTCGAAATCTTTTTCCTCTTTTCAAAATTATAATTTTGCTTTCACTTTATCATTTAAGTTCTTATTTTAAAAATATTTTTGTTTAGTTCATGCCGACTTTTTCTTAAAATAAATAGAGTTTATAATTGTCTTGAAACCTGTAGTTACTAGCATTTCATATTTTAAAAGGGGGAAAAATGTATATAAATTGCTACTTTAAAAAAAAAAAAATTAATATTAAAAAGAAACTTGTAAAATTTTTATAAGTCAGTCTCTGTAAATTCTTTGTCATTCAATACTTGGTTATGCAATGAATTTGGTTAATCGGTGCTCTTTGAGAATAGCTGAGATCGATCTGTATACGGGCTGTTTTTTGCTTTTTCATTTTGTTTACAGATAATTTTAATGAGGTCACTTTCATTTTTAAAACCGGTTTCGAAAATTAAAGCATCCTCTTAAAAAAAACTTTGCAAACAAAATAAAAAAAGGTGAAAAAAATCTGCATACAGATTGATCTCAGTTATCCAGTGAAAAAAAAATCATTTAAAAATATTGAAATGCAACTGAGATACAAATTTTTTTCATAGTATTCCATTCCATTCTTCCATGCATTAGAGAATGGGTCTTTTCGCGTAACTGAAGTAGCCTCTTAAGTAGCGAACTGTTAAAATTATGTGTTAATATAATTTATCTATTTTCTATACTTTATATAAAATCTTTATATAAAATACTTTATATAAAATCTTAGCATTATGTGCTTATTTGTAAAATTGTTTTAGACAAATTTTATTTTAAGATTGCTAATTTATCTTTAAGCCCGGTGGCAGACTTGTCTTCAAATGTCTGCAACGCTAGTAATATTTTCAAAAATAGTCTGCAAAATGCAACGTATTACATAAATATATTTTTTCTGCTATTGTAGTGCTAATTAATTATGGTAACATGCATGTGTATGTGTAAATTATTGCCATCACTTACTACATAATAATAATAATAAAACAGAAAAATCCATTTCCAGCAATATCTTTCTTTTTTTCCCTTGTGCCTTTGACAAAATTTTCGTTTTCTTCGTGATCTTTTGACGAAATCCGTCTTTATTTTCGACAAAATTTGTCGTTTTTTCGCGATTTTTTCACGTTATCTGTCTTTTTTTTTCAAGATTTTTTGATGAAATTTGCCGTTTTGGAGGTATTTTTTTAAACAAAATTTGCCCTTTTTTTCGCAAGTTTTTGATGAAATCTGCTTTTGAGGGATTTTCTGACGAAATTTGCCGTTTTTTCGCGATGCTTTGATAATATTTGCGTTTATTCTCGCGATCTTTGGATGAAATCGCTCTTATTTTGCGACGAAATTTTGACGAAATTACGCGTCCCACAGGAAAGAGCTATTTTTTGTGCCTTATGACCGATTTTTTGCATAATTTAAGCGCAATAGCGCGTCCGTGCACTGTAAAAAAAAAGGGGTCGATCTACTAAAAAAACTTTAGTGATCCTTGTAATTACTAAAAAATTTTTAGTAATCTTAGTCGGTTACAAAAAAATCTGTAAGAATTACTAGAAAAAAGTTAGCAACGAATAGAGTTAATAGTTTTATATTTTTAATAGCTCTTACTAAAACTCATTTGGTGTGGCCTTGATAGCATAGTGGTTATAGTAACGGACTCCAGGCTAAAAGGTCCCGGGTTCGAAACTTGCCACCGCCAAATACGCCCCGAATGTATGTAGTGTTTGGGATTATGAAAATCCTGTCGGAGCAGGTAGGAATGTTTGGTGCTGCCATCTGTTGCGGTTTTGCCGAAAATCTTCCGCTTCAGAAGTCTGGATGCAGCTCGAAGGAAGCTCCTGCCCTTCGGACGCACGTAATGCTTATTAAAAATAATTTTGGAGCTATTACTAAAATTTCCTTGGTGTCTCATACTAAAAATTTTTAAGTTAGTTATACAAAAAATTCTTTTGTTCAGTTTACAAAAGAAATGCTTGTTTCACTTGCAAAAAAAAAAAAAGTTTGTAATGGTTACTAAAAAACTCTGTGGAATACAAATTTACTAAGAAATTTTTAGTAACCTCTTGAATTTTTTTTTACAGTGGTGCATTGTTGAGTCACGAGGTGTCCTTAAAAGTCTGCGACGCCCGTCACAGTGTCGCACGCATTTTGCCACGGGTTCTTTAAGGAATGCATATTTATTTCGTATTTCTGCAGAGTTATGAATGTTATAATAATTTTAATAATGATTTAAAATACTTATGATAATTATTAAATTTGTTTATTACATTAATATAATTTGAAACTCATTGGAAACTTCAATATAAATATTTTTTTTAAATTCAGTTGAAAGTGGGGGGAGGGGGGCCCAAAGTTATATTTTTTTTGGGGGGGGGCCTCAAAACACCTTGCTACGGCCCTGATCGGTTGAGTAGGAAATTCAGGGCTGATGACACGACATTTTTTAGCTTGTCTGAAAGAAATAGCATCGGAGGCTAAAAAATAATAGAAGCTACATTTTTATTGGTTATTTTTTTTATAAACCGAAAACATTCAGGGGTGTTTATTACTGGCACATCTACCCTATTTTATGAATACGAATTAAACAGATTTCGTAAGTTTTACACTGTTCTTACTGTTGGAAAAACATGTGTAATATGAAAAGCAGTTATTTATCTCTGTTTAAAATATAGTTCATTTTATATAAGTCATACTACGAACTTTAAAAATTACTAAAGCAGTTTTATCAATAAACATTAGGCATAAAAAGCACTTGGTTTCAATGCTTAAATATCATGTTTTATTTTTAAATGTCCAGAATGTCTATAATTTACAATGTTTGATTAAAATCATAAACGTGAGAAAAAAAAAAATGCTAACATACAATAAAAAAATAGATATACCAATTTGAAAAGGATTAAAGATGATAGTTAGTATTTTATAATTGTACTAGTAAACAACAAACAATTTGCAATAGCGGAATAAAACTCATTATTAGATTCAACAATTTCCCAAAAATCTTGTCATATGTTCGAAGAAAAAGAAAAAAATATATAAATACTTTAAGAGACAATCGGAACAATAAAATCATGTAACTGAAAATTGATGTTTATATTCTATGACGAATAAAGTGAAATGTTGAAGTTTTTGTGTCAGCATTTTTTTATTTCCTGGGAAGATAAGATATAGCAAATGGTTTTCTACATAACGTGAAACTAGTGAACTCTATATTCACGAACTTTTGGGATTAAAAGATTAAAATTAAACATAACTTACCTTGATAAATAATATACTTTGTTTGATAAATAATACCGTGTTTGGTAAATAATATCCGTGTACTATTGTTTCTTCATTATTGAGTATTAATGAAGTAATATTCCTTTTTACTGAATTATTTTTTTTCCATTGTGATTCCAGCAGAAGAGATTTAATCTAGTATTTGGATTATTTCATATCATACATATCAAAACATATCATTCAAAGATCGAAATTTAAAATACATTTGAATAATATTAATAAAAATGAAATGAACGGAGGTCCACATATGTGGACCAAGGAAACGAAAGAGTAATGGACCTTATGCACACAAGCTGAGGTCGAGGCTAAAATTCGTCTGCTGGCGGTATTTACTGGCGGTGTTTAGCATAGCAGTGTATGGAGTGTAAATTATTAATGCTTCTTTGTTAGAAATACCGGAAAAAAATTCTTTGTTGAAGCAGCATATACTTAATATATTGTAATATAAATTCAAAATTGTTGTTCTGCTTGCAAGAAAATTCTTTAAATTTGTAAATTTTCTGTTAAAATGTAACCAGAAAAGCTGAAATCGTCTGCTAGCGAGGTTTGCGCCTGCGCATTCAGGCATTCTGGCGGTGCAGTGACTAGACTAACAGGTTAGCATACCGCCAGCTCTCACGTGTGACGTCCCGTGCATAAAGTCCATTCTAAAGTGGCGGAAACATTCTTCTTATCAGAAAAAGAAGCGACGGTACTTCTGATTGGCTGATGAGTCACTCTTCTTGGCGAAGTTACTATTCACTTTTTCGAAAGAGTAATTGCTCACCCTTGAAAAAGAGTGTGTTTTAATACAAATAAGCGTAATCTTCCAGGTTATATTATGAAATGAAGTTTTTGAAAATTAAAAATTGACATATTTTGGTGTTCCTATTATTTTACTCTAAATATTAGTTCAAACTTTAACGAATTTTTTTTTAAGTTTATAATGCTGGGCTTTCTTTTTCGTTAGCGGAGTGAGATGTTTCACTCTCTATAACAGAGTGACATACTTCACTCTCGATAACGGAGTGACATTTTTCACTCCTTTCTCGGAAGTGGGAAATTCCACTCTTTAAGGAGTGTATTTTTTTAAAGTACACTCAAAACGAGTGAAAATAAATGTCACTCTTATTAAGAGTGAGCTTTTCACTCCTTTCAGTTTTAGAGTGTGGATACTGACTGCTGCCGCCTAGATTTTTGCACCCCTGTCCACAGCTAAATGAGGTTACTCAATCTGCATCGGGTTAAAATAACCTGATTTTACCCAAGCCAAATCTGATCAGCGATTTATGTAGGGTTCAGTTCGGAATTGGGTCTAATCAGTGGAATAGTCATAAAGGAAACAAAAAATATACATTTTAAGCTGAGGGTATAATCCTAGTGCATATATTCTATAGCTTTTTTGATAAACCAGTGGCGCAGCGAGGGGGGGGGGTTTGGGGGTTAAACCCCCCTCCCCCCAGAGCCATGACAAAAATACGAAAATTTCCATTTTTATGAACCGAATCATAAAAAACAAAACTAAAGTTAGAATTTTATTTGTTTTGTTCTCGAAATCTGCCGCTTTATTGAATCAAATTTTATTTTAAAATTTGACTCTTTTAAGCGGCAGTAATGTATTTTCTTTGAAAAATGGGGAAAGCACATAGCAACAGTATCAGTATCGAAAACTGGTCACTCATTTCGGAAAAGGCCGGCATTCATTTATACTATTGGAAATCAGTCGAAGGCTAAAAGGAATGGTCATTTCCTGTCGCTGCCAATGCCATCTCGGGTTTTTCAATACTGCACCATTGGGGGGGGGGGTCTTAATTAGTTGCATCTGTTTCTTGCTTTTTTTTGGAAACGGGACTGGACTCTCGAATTCCAGGAAAAACACAAGCTCGCATGCTTTGAAGGGTAGACTATTCCACAAACAGTTAGTTGCTGTAGTGCAAAGGTTTCCTTTATTGTGCATTTCGCTATGGATATTAAATCCTCTTCAGAGAAGAAAATTATGAAAAAGTTGGATATAAGAGATCATTTTTTTAATCTTTCAAGTTCTTTCAAGCATTCTTGAAATCCAGGTATGTTTGGAAAGTATATAATTCGTTTATATTTATGTTTCTGTAAAGATATTAACAACGCCGTGCGAAAGGAAGGGGGGAGAGGGTGGTCGCGCCGGGCGCAGAGATTTAGGGGGAGAAAATTTTCTAACTACTTTCTACTTACTACTATTTTAAAGGGACTACTTTCAGACAATATTTTTAATTAATATTAATTCTTATTTAAAAAACGCCCGAAATATGTATTTTTGATTAGTTAAAGGGCTCTTTTGCTTATTATAAAGGGAGGATGGTCAATCCCCCCCCCCCACACACAAATTAGATAGATCGGTTTTTATACAAAATTATTTGATGTATTTCAAATTTTAGATATAGATTCTTTCTGATAAGGTGAATCCCTGAATAATTTTAAGAGTTTAATTACTAAGTATAAAGGGGAGGGGGACGGGGGATAATCCCTCTTAAATTAAATAAATGGCTTTTCACGCAGATTTATCCGATTTGCTTCGAATTTTGGACATAGGTTCATTATGATAAAACGTATATCTGATTAGTTACGGAGTTCTTTTCCTTATTATAAAGGGAGGCAAGCAATTATTCCCCCCCTCAAATTAGATAAATCGGTTTTTATGCAGAATTATCCAATGTATTTCAAATTTTAAATATAGGTTCTTTCTGATAAGGTGAATCCCTGAATAGTTTTAAGGTTTTAATGGCTAAGTATAAAGGCAAAAACAGAGGATAACTCTTCTTAAATTAAATAAATAGCTTTTATGAAGAATTATCCGATTTATTTCAATTTTGGATGTAGGTTCTTTATGATAAAGCGTATTCCGGATTAGTTTTGAGGCTCTTTTGCTAAGTATAAATAGAGAAACGAACGATTATCCCCCCATTAAATTAGATAAATTGTTTTTTATGCATAATTATCTGATATATTTCAAATTTTTGATATAGGTTTTTTCCTCATAAAGTGATTCCCCAAATAGTTTTAAGGGCTTAATGGCTAAGTACAGAGGAGGGAACTGAGGATAACCCCACTTAAATTACATAAATGGCTTTTTGCGCAGAATTATCCGATTTGCTTTAAATTTTGGATGTAGTTTCATTATGGTAAGGCGTATAAGCTAATGAATGTAGTTAAAATAGGGAGGGATGCAGCAGTCCATTCAAGAAACTCTTTCGGGGAAAGAAGCTTGCTTTCCCCATTCGACAGAGGGGGATGTCCGGTAGATATCGCAGGCGGCTAGTCTCTTAGGAAATTTGTCGATCAGGGGATTTCCCGGTAAAGGTTTGCCGCAAAAATATTCAAGTAACATAAAAAAGCGAATTGAACGCAACTGAACGCAAATAACAAATAAAAACAGCTTTTATTTATTTTTTAATTTAATGATTGAAAACTATTTTGTCAGAAAACATAACACATTTTACCTTTTTTCTTATAATGATTAATTTCCATTCATTTTGCATTTAAAACTGGTTTATTTATTTATTTTTTTATTTGTGAAAAAAGTAATATACTAAATCATTTGTTGTAATTGTCATTTTAATTTACGCCAAATATTTATCATTTAAAACTGGATTTTTACTAACAAGGAAGGTCTCCATACGGGCATATTCAGAAAAATCTGAAAAAATTAAAGAATGTTCTTCTCATATAGTTATATATGTTTATAAAAAAAATTCGGCGAAACCTCCTTATAACGTTCGTAAAAAAATAATAAAAATTTCGTTTATTTGGCGATTTATCTCCGGTTGGCGAAAAAACGAAATTTTGAAAAATACACTTTTACGCTTCGAATACTTTTTAAAGTATGTTCAATTTATTTAAATAAGTTTAGTTTAAGTAATTTTAGTTTTGCATTTTTACTTTACTTTAAGTGTAATTTTGTCATATACGTTTATATGTACTTATAACAAAATGAAATTAATATATTTTATCATTTAAAACGCAATTTAAATTGATTAAAATTGTTCCAAATTGAAAAATACACTGTTAAAAATCTGCTGCATTTTGTTGCAACGCACTCCCTTGCTTGTATAGAAAACGGTTACTTGGCCGTGAAATGGAGCTTTCTCATTGGTTGGAATAGAGATATTATATACAAGCATACAAGCGGTGGAGTGCGTTGCAACAAAATGCAGCAGATTTTTAACAGTGTATGACACGGTCAATTCACCGTATTATGGAGCATTATCATTGGTCAGAAGAGAGATATTCTATAAAAGTAGTGGAGTGACGTTGCAGTAAATGCTGCAGATTTTTAACAGTGAAGTCAATTAAAATCATTTTTCAGATTCGTTAAAATCGTCTGCTTTTGGCGAGGAAATGCACTTCTCGCCAAATCCCGCGTGGCTTTCAGCTTTTCACGCCAATTATTCCAAACTATTTTATTTTTTTACATATCGAATAATGTGATTCCGCCGCTAATTTTCACTGATCCTTTATTACCTACATGAGTAGTTTAATTCGTATTTTTTTCGAAAAATTCTGAGTATGCCCCCAATGGAGACCTTCCTTGTAAGTAATGTCCCATATTATGCATCACAAAATATAATATAAAACATTAAAAACATATATGCTAGAAAATTTTAATATACAAACTATATTGTATGTCAGGAACGAATGAACTGGTGAATTCATTAATTTGTAGTAATAAAAATATTTTTTTTTATTTCTAGCTTATGTTAGTAATTAGAAAGTTAATTGTTTAAAAACCTGTAGTTCTTGATAAATCTTCAGGTTTGAACGCTTTAAAAAATAAAAACAGATTTAAATTAAAAAAAAACGATTTTAAGAATAACAGGATATTTTTCTTTGTTACGATATTTAGAATACTGTAAAATGCTATACAGCAACATAAATCACAGTTTTAAATACAAACAGCTATTGAGGATATATAAACAAACACTTAAAACTATTTAGGGATTCACTTTTTGAGAAAGAGCCAAAATTTGAAATACATTGGATAATTGTGCATAAAAACAATTTATCTAATTTAAGGGGGGAATAATCGCGACCCCCCTTTTTTAAATAGCAAAAGAACCCCATATCTAATCAGGGATACCCCTTATCTTAATGAACCTACATTCAAAATTTGAAGCAAATCAGATAATTCTGCGTATAAAGTCATTTATTTAATTTAAGAGAGGTTATCCCTCATGCACCCTCTATACTTAACCATTAAACTCCCAAAATTCTTGAGGCATTATATACTGTGATGACGTACTGACAACTTTAATCGTGGCAGAAGATGGATAGCGAAATCTTATTGTGAAAAGGTATGCAGAGTTGAAAGTATCTTCATTCAATAACTGTTAATAACCTCAAGGAACATGCCTAGAAAATAATTGCACTGGTCTAGTGGCAATGAGCTGAGGGGGACACTGGGATTATTGAGCAGCGAGAGGGAAAGAAAGTAGTTGGGAGAGAGACATGTGCTGGTAATATACAAGAAAGTATATTGATGTAAGATGGCTTAGACGTGCTAAGCGAAATGTAATATTGGAGGGTGGCTCCTATGTAGTTGTACTGTCGTTTTATTTATTTTTTTAATAATTGGTCTATGGTTCTAATAAAGAACTTGAGGAATTAAAAATGTGTTATTGATGAACTTAACAAATAAACCAACTTAGTAAAGAGAAACTCAGGGCACGACACCACAGTACTATATATAAGCCTTATCAGAAAGAACCTATATTCAAAATTTGACACACGTTGGATAATTTGCTTAAAAACCATTCATCTTATTTAGAGCGGAGGGGGAGGGGTAATCAGTGGCGTAGCTAGGATGGGTGACACCCGGGGCGGATGTAAAGCGTGTTACCCCCCCCCCCCCCGCGCAAATTCATTCTATTTTTTCAATGATAACGCTACGTTATTACAACAAATGACCATAGCATTTCTTATTTACTTTTTGGTCTCCTGCATAAAAAAGGAGCGACTCCTCACTTAACCCATAGTCCGTGTAAGTCAGTGCCATGTCTATATGTAGAAGAAGATTCTTCCTTTTAAAGTTTGCTTTTGCTAACTACTCGTTGGATAGGTTGGTTTTTGTTCCCTGGTGCAAATGTTATTTAGACACACCATTTTGTATAAAATTTCAAATTCTCTAAGAAAGAAAATTAGCTCTGTTGCGCCGTGCTCTAGGAATTTCATTTTTTCTGACTTCTTTTCCAAAATCTTATAAGAATATATATTTTTTATTTGCAAATAAAGATTGGGTGTCACCCCTTAGAGGGTGACACCCGGGGCGGACCGCCCCCTCCGCCCCCCGCTTGCTACGCCACTGGGGGTAATCGTCCGTTCCCAAAATTAATCAGGCAAGCAACTTTTCAGTATGAACGTATATGCAAAAATTGAATCAAAGCAGTTAATTCAGCATGAAAAAAACATTCACTTATTAAGAGCCAACCCCCGACCTCCCCCATCTCATCATACTTAGCCAATAAATCCCCAAAATAAATTCCTTGTCACTTTTTTCCTGGTAGCATTTTTATCTTGTCCCTTTTTTCCGGTAACTTTTTTTCGCGGAAAAAACGGCAATTTCACCAAATATCGCAGATAAAACGCTGATTTCGTCTGAAGACCGCGGGGAAAACGTCAATTTCGTCTAAAGATTTCTGATATAATGCCGATTTCGTTAAAAAATCGGGGGAAAAACGCCGTTTTCGATAAAAGATTGCTTAAAAACATTTTGTCAAAAGATCATTGAAAAAAAAGGCCGCTTTCATCAAAAGATCACGGAAAAAACGCCGATTTCGTCTTAAGACCGCGGGACTAAAACGCCGTTTTCAAGAAAAGATCGCGTAAAATTGCAAAAGATTTTGTGTAAAGATCGTCGAAAAAAACGCCGATTTCATAAAAAAAAACTCTGAAAAACACCGATTTCGTCAAAAGATCGCGGAAAAACCACCGATTTCGACAAAAGATCGCAAAAAATCGCCGATTTTGCTAAAATATCACAGATAAATCGCTGATTTCGTCTAGAGGTCGCGGAGAAACGCCGATTTCGTCAAAAAATCGTGGAAAACCGCCGATTTTCACGAAAGATCGCAATAAATTGCCGATTTTGCTAAAATATCGCAAATAAATCGCTGATTTCGTCTGAAGGTCGCGGAAAAACGCCCATTTCGTCTGAAGATCGCGGATAAACCCTCTTCGCATGGGAGGGGGGGTAACTCGCGGAATCCTCCCCCTCCCTGCCGATTTCCGAAAATGCGATGTGAATTTCCGAAAAAAAAAAATTCTACCAGAATTACCCCTGAAGCAATTCTATCCCCCCCCCAGAGCCGAATTCTGGCTGCGCCACTGGATAAACAAAGGGTATACGTATATGGTGTTCTTTAAAAAAATCAGAAGGTACAAGGCGTATACTCCCGTATACCCTCCACTACACCTCTGGTTCTAATTGTTTCAGCTTTCTGTCGGATTCATAGAGTAGAATTTTCACTCTTGAGGCCTGCGGTTCAGTTCGTTTAATCCGATTTTTCAAATGAAAGATCAGAAGCTTATTTCAGATTGAAAAAATGTGTATTTGAATCTAAAAAACTCTTTACATGTTCATTTTGAATATTGGTATTAGAGGTAATATGATTGTAGAATAGTTTTCTGTTACGTGATGGTTATTGCATTGCGTACTGATTTTTTATGCATTATTGTGCATAAATGAAAGAAAGTTAATGTGTGTTATTTTTGTTTTATGCTTTTTAGACTGTCAATGTTCCATATATTGAATATACCTATATCTCTACTTATATTTTATATAATAGCCTAAAACTTTGTACGCATGCTAGGAATTAATCTAAATAACCAACATAAAAATTTCAAACGAATGTGACAAGTAATTCATAGTGCGGCGGGTAAAAGATTAAATAGTGGATCAATTTTTTCTGGTAATGGGTTTCCGATAAGACTTTTTAATCTGATTTTAGGTAGAATACTTTATCGGGTTGAGTCATTGAGTGACTCGTTTTTAGAAGATTATAATCCCACCCTTGCTTAGCATTGACTTAACTTTGTTTTGGGTCATATTTGAGTTGACCTGATTTTCCAAATGAAAGTCCTTAATATTTTCCATGTGAAAGTGAAAAATTATACATTTGCACAGCTGCCATAGGGTTGTCAATTTGCTCACCAATTTTAATCCAAACTTTCAAATTCATACCGAAAATTTGGAAAGATTTTTTACTTCATGTATTCTCTAAACGTCTCTTATTAAATAAAGCATAAAATACTATTATTTATTTCTGGTATGAATTCGAAATTACTGGATAAAAATGAAGGCCAAATTGGCAACCCTGAGCTGCCATTATCTTACGATTTTTGTACTGCAAAAAATTTAATAATAAAGTTTACGTTTTTGAATCTCTGATTAAATAAGGCAAAAATTTCTATTAAATTTTTCTGGTACAAAAAAGGTGTAAGAGTTGGCAGCTATGCATTTGAATATTAATGAGTATATATATGTGTTTATTTTTTGACACGAAATAAAATTGATATTAGTAATTGTTGACTAATTTTCCATAAATATAAAGTATGGATTAATTTGCTTTTTTTCAGGTTCGTGTTGAAATGTGTCCTGTTTGGGTTGGATTTCAGGTTAATATATATTTTTTCCGTGACCATTTGACAATATTTGCTATTTATTTCCGTGATTTTTTAGAAAAATTCACAACTTTTTTTCATTATATTGAAATTTGTGATTTTTTTTACTCAACTGATTGCCGAAATTCGCGAATTTTTGGCGCGACGAATTATTGAAATTTGCGATTTTTTTCGCCAACTGATTGAAAAAAATCGCTATTTGTTTCTCGGACCTTTGACAAGATTCATGATATTTTTCCAACATCATTGGAAGAAATTCACTTATTCCTTTTTTCAAAATCCCTCAAAAGAAAAATACCACCCGCTTCATTAATTCACGAGTAATTTTTTTTTTTCTTTCGTGGAAGAATCACATGTATGTGAACGAATTAGTGTGTGTGTGGGGGGGAGGGGGGAGAAGCCATATAGAATTTTTTTTATGATTTTTATACTTCTTGGGCAATTTACATAATCCCTCGCGTTATTGTAATTGTAAATCCTGTCTCTCAATGAAAATTTTGCCTTCCTATCCGCCCCCCCCCCCAATTCTTCTTTTGAAATGGCACCCCTGCGTCTGACGATGTGAATTTGTGATGTAAATGCTCACAGAAATACTTACTCGTAGTTACTATCCATTATGAGAGTTTTATGTCAAGAAAAAAAAAACTTTTTTTATGTCTGAATTTTGGGACTGATGGTCGATTTTTTCACTATTTGAAAATGAATTCTTTAAATTTTTGGAAATTTCAGAACAGAATCTCCCCTCGCTCTTTGAAAATCATCGACAAATTAAAAAAAATAATAATAATTAAAATACCACTGTGTGCACATAAAAAAAAAAAGTACTGTATATTTAAAAATTTCGCATAGTTCCTTGTCGCGCTAAATAAGGTTACATGGGGCAACAGAGCCATGATTTTGCAATGTTATCATTGTGGAGATTCTGTCATTTCAGCTTCCAAAAGCCAATATTCACTTGAATTAATGTCTGAAATTTGTAAAAGTGTTCAGTTAGGTCCACTCTTGCAGGCGACTATTTTCAAAATTACATTTTGTCTAAATATGTATATTATATATTTCATCTCTTTTTTTTCATAGGTCCAGTTGCCCCATAAAATTGGGGCAACTGGACCAGGCAGGTCTATTTTCCACATACCTTTGCTTTTTTTAATATAGGGTATCAGGTCCTGTTTAAAAAAGTCTAAATAACTTTAAAAAAAATAATAAATCAGGCAGATCATGTGAATTACATATAGTAGAAGATCTTTATAATGCAATTCTCCATATAACGCACAACCTTTCAGATGTAAACAATGAATTTTGCCATGAAGAAGCACCTGAATTTAAAGATTGTAAAAAACTGCTATTGTCTGGAAACTAAATGTAATGCATTAGTTTACTTTTATCTCCTTAATTTAGAATTTTTTAATGAAAAAATTTACTATTACAACTAATGTTTTTGAAAATGAGCAATATAATGAATGATTTGAGACCAGATGTAGGATTTGGAACATTTTTAAAATGTATATTTAACAAAATGTGGAAGGATCTAAGTAATACAAAAACTTATAATCTGGATAAAGAATGCAGTTTAAGTATACTCTAATGTATTTTGATATGTTTCAGACATATTTGTCTATATTTATTAAATAAATTTGATGATGTGTGAAATGTGATCCACATGTAATGCAAAATTCTAGATAATGCACAACTTTGCGTTTTTAGGTTTGTATTATATAGATCTTCTACTGTATCAACTAAAGAGTGTTGTAAAGGAAACTTTTGCTATCAAAGTGTCTATAAAAACAAACAAATGTGAAATTATTAGATTTATTATACAAAAAACATAAGTAAGTACATATGTACTTTTGTATAGGTAATAAGTATAAAATTTATAGGGGTATTTAGTAAAAAATAAACAAATCTATGAACAAACGGGTATATAAGTATTTAAATATCACATTCTCCTTTTTATTTACCTGAATGAAAACTCTATAAGTCCAATAAATCTGTTGGGAATGCAACTATGTTTTTTTATTGAAAAGAACTTTTTTTAATTATTATTATTATTGATTTCGATAGTTTTCTAAATAATATCACTTTGTCATTATGTACCCCTCTTCATCTGTATTATAAAATTTCGAGGTTTAGATATCTGGATAAAACTCACACAATCACAGTCTCACTGGATTAAATTCTCTTAAGAAATTTAGTTTAATACTGGCTGACATGTTTTTTTTTAATTATGTAATTTTAATAATATATTATTATATAATTACCTTTACTGAGAGCAAAAAACAATGAAGAAATTAATTTCTCATAGTAAGAGAAACACCAAAAATATATTTATAACTGTTGGGACAGCTGGGTTCTACATGGTCCAGTTACCCCTGACACATGCCCCAGTTACCTCATTCTTGAAAAATTTATGGGGAACTGGAACATTGGCCTTATATTTGAAACATGAAGTAAATATATATAGATACCTTATAATAATAATGTATTTATATGACTAGTTTTTTAAAAAAGTGATTGTTTAATAAAAGCACTTACCATACTTAAAATAAAGCCGAGGAAGTTCATCCAAATTGGTGTTGTTTTTTTAAAAAAAGAAACTTCAATTTTCGGCAAGCTGTCACAGAAAAGACAGAGCTATGATTAAGTTAACACGCATTGTTTTAAGAAGTGTGTGTGAAATTTTTATTACAATAGCTAAAACTTAAAAATCATCTACATTTTTTTTTATTTTATAAAATTGCCTAAAGCCCAGTTACCTTTTGGGTCTAGTTACCCCCGCTCACCTTATGCTTAATTTAATTATCTATGAGCACTTATCCTACAAATATTGTAAATTAATACGAAAATTAGCGTAGTTGATTTTAACTACCCTGTTCCTTCAGAATTAATATTATGCATTAAGTAGAAAAATAGAAAATCGTGTTTAAATTTTACTCATATCATATCCTTGTTTAACTCTTCAGTCCATGAATTTTTGAAAAAATCAGTGGTTCCATGGTTTAAGTAAATATTACATAGGTTGTAAAAGTAATTTTGAGTTAAAAAATTATTAAACAACTTAAATTTTATAAGATTAATTATATAAGACAGCTAAACTTCAATAAATTAAATCCCTCCCTAAAACTGGTTAGGTTTCACAGAGGGCTCCTCTGTGGCCTTTATCTCTCACATATATAAGCATCCATAACAAACCAAAAACATCTTCATGATCATAGGTAAAGTAAAACCTTTTCATGTTTTCCAGTATTTATATTTTCTTTAATCTACTAAATCAAGAAATGAGATTATTTGTTAATTTATAAATGGTTAAAAAAGAAATGTATGAGATATGGTGCAACAAGTTTTTTGATAGAGTTGCAAATTCATATGGTGGAGCTGTGAACTCTTTTACTTTTGAGATCAACCAAAATTTCGTTTTCATTTTTGGCTCAAAATCAAAGTTTCACATTCATTCATTTTCGGCGATAATACTGTCGAAAATTCAGCTGGACAGGAATTATCTGTATTACAAAAATCTCGTTAATGCTTTCAGAAATTTTGAACATTACTCATTGATTTGAGCTGTATGTGCTCAAACGAGGCACTGTTTATTTAATGCTAAGAACGTGACTTTTTATAATTAGCAGTCATGGCAGGCATAAAATGTGAGTGCAAATTATAAAGCAAATAAGGAATATATGACTAAATTTTAACATTTTTCACATGGTCATTTAAAGCTACTGAGTTAACAATAATAGAAAATTTTTAGTTTGAAGCTGCAGAAATATTTTGAATAGTCCTTGATAAAGTTTTAGCTTAACCAATGATCATTTACAAAAATCACTATAAAAGATAAATTGAAGTATGTATACCTAAAACATATTTTAATTAGATAAAATTTATATAATTAGAAAATCATTTCATGTTGTTGATGAATTAATTGCATTTTATTTTATATGAAAATAAAGTTTTGGTCAGAGGTAAGAGAGCCAACTTTGGCTACACATATAATTGATTCAGAATTATATATGTTTAATGAACCCATTTAGTTAATTAAAATACTTATGTATATCTATGTTTGTATTAATTACTGAAAAAATAATTAAAATTGGAGAACATTTTCATTTTTGGCTGAAAATAGGAAGGTTACCAAAATTCAATTTTGGTCAATCTTTTCTTTTTACTCATTGACGCTTGAGTTGCTGAGTTATTTATTGTTGATGAAAAATGTGCTCTATGAATCTTGATTTATTTATAGCAGTCAAGAACTTTATCGTTATTGACTTGCATTTTGCTCTTCTCTTTATTTTTGCAAACTTGATTTGTTGTTCCATTATGCTTTATTGTTTTCTCACTTGTTTTGATTTTTCTTTCAGATCTCTCCGAGGAACACATTTTGAACCAGAAAATTGTTGAACTTTATGAAAGATTAAAACATGCTGAAATGTTAAACCTTGAAAGAAGAAGTGATATAGCTCAATTAAGAAAACATTTTGGAGTTTTACTCAATGCTGTTAATAAAGGTGGATTTTTCAATACTTCCATTCACACTAGCAAAACTATTTTTTGGTCTGATTCGCAAGCATTATTAGCTGATATTCAAAGTGGTGTAGATCTTCAATTGCCTTCCATTCATCATTTTCTTCCACATTTACTTAGCTCACCTGATAGTTTAACCCCAAGTGTCAAAGTTTCTAGAGGCAGAAGTGGAGGTATGTTATTATTTAAAAATTTTACTCAAACTTTCATTATTGTCAAGTAAAACCTTAACTTTTAAAATCTCATTTTATGATTTCTTGTGAGCAATTTTTTAATTCTGCATGTCACAAATTTTTAATTCTTTTTAAAACTTCAATATCTAATATGGTAATATTATTTGATTCTGAAGAATTTTGCCAAGTGTGCTGCTGCTCATTTGACTCAACTGTAATAACGTCAAACTTACAAACTTCTGAGTGTAATATGGCTCACTATAGTAAACCCTTCAAAGTGGTTTATAATAAGAAATGGGTTATCACTCAAATTTAAATGTCCTTATCCCACCCAAATAAGACAAGCAGGAGAACAAAAACTGAATTCTTGATGATGAAGAAAGAGACTTGTTGTATGTGGCCTTTGATGTCACCTGTGCATTTCTCCAAAGAAAAATTATATGTTTAAGCCTCCTAAATTAGCCTTTCAGAAGAAAGGGATTTTGGCTGGGATTACGGTGTTTCATTTAAGATCGACGTAGAGACTTGTGAACATAAACAAAGCATAAATGGTATGCGATCTTATGACAGCTTGAAAGCAGTCATAAGATTAAACACAAATGGATGCTTACGCAACCACGGCTGTAGTAAATGTAACTACAGCTTCTGATTGGCTGAGAACAAGAGGACTTATGCCAAAGTATTTTGATTCAAACTGCTTATTTTTAGATTTATTTTTAAATTCATTTTTGCTCTCATATGCATCAAACTGGCAAATCGTCTTATTTAGAAAGTACTCAAGGTGCCGTGATTGATAAATGCACAAAATATTGCAAAAAAGCAATCAAAAACGGCATTTTGAACCGATTTTTCCGAAGTGGGAGACTTGTGAACGAAAAAAAGGGTCATACTGAGAAGGTAATTGTTTCTAAATCAAATTCTAATGAATTGAACATGAAATGACATCACACGGCACCTTATATGTCTCTTCAAAAATCCCCTCAGCAAATTTCATGTTTCTACTTTTAAAAATGTGTTGGAAAATTTCAAGCTGTTGAAGGTGGAAAAGCAATTTTTTGAATACACCCTTAAGCTGAGGAACCATAATACCAAGTTATGATCAATCGCAGGAATGCCTATCCTACAATTGAGCGTATGACTTAAGGTAGCAGAGCACTGTAATACTAGCCTTTATATTGATGAGAATTGTGTTTGGTAAGTGAGTGACAGACCCCATAAATGTATAAAAAGGAACTGCAAGTATTTGGACTGCTTTGTAACTAGTTTTAGGGCTGCACTTTTGGCTTCAGCAAAAATTGTACATTTCATCTCTATAAATCTTAAAGTTCTGTAGCTCAAACTGACATGTTAAATATATTTGTTGTTAATTTTTGTTTAATTTGTGCTAATCTTAATGTATTGTTAATATGAATTAATAATCGAATTTTAATCAATTTTTTTAAAAAAAGGAACAAATGTTTAATTTTTCTTGTACTGTGATAACATAATTATCAATAACGAATAGAAAATTATTGTTATGAATAGGGGCGTAGCTACTGGGGGGCGTAGGGGGGCGTCTCGCCCCCCTAATGTCGGCAACTTCGATGACAGTCAGCAAATTCTAGGTAGACAGTATCAATCGATACAACTGTAAAACACCCGTTTTTTTCCAATTTTCCATGTTTTTACTTAAAACATACACTAAAAAACACCAATCCTTAGTATTTTTCTAAAGGATTTCTTCCGAAAATCCGAAGTTTGCTTCACCATTTTTCAACTTCTCGTGACTGCTGAAAATAATTTGGAAAAAAAATAAAAAAATATTCGGGAAAGACTAGTTTTTCTGAGAATTTGCAGTAGATGAGTAGAGTTCTAGTAGATCAACTAGCATTAAAAATGATGACGACTTCGGTGAAGCTATTCATATTTTTTCGTGTGCATGGACTTAACCCAGGAGTGGCAACAATCACACTTCGGCGACTATGTACCATCCGAAAAAGACTGTTTATTGGACGAAAGGAAAGTTGAGTAAAAATGTTCTTCATTCTTATTGGACAGGAAAGCCACTATACAGGCCTCATTGAGTTTGTGGCTAAAATTCTAAGATTGGACAGAACTCGATTATCATATTAAAATGCAACTGATCTGCCAAAGCCATAACTTGGTGGAAACAACTGTCAAAAACTCTATTTTAGTGGTCAATTGGAAGGTTTATCACTGTGTTTTCCTGCTCCCAGTCGTCTATGTTTTCCATATCTTAGGGTACAAGATAGGGACTTGCACGGGCCCGGGCTTGATCCGAGGCTCGCAGTCGGCCAGTCGAAATAAAGACAATTTTCAAAAGGGTCGGGTCGGCAGAATTAAGACATTTTTATCAACGGGCTGATAAAAGAAAAATACGGGCCATGCCAGCAAATAAATTAAACAGACCAGCTAGGCCGGTAAAAAAAAAAAAAAAAAAAATTAGTGGGCCTGCCGGCCCGATCTAAAAGAGTAAGCAAAACCGGTAAAATATTGGCTAGTTTCAATGAATATGATCTTCGGGAGAATAAGTGTAAATGTTCGTCATGAACCGATGCTGTTTGATAAATCAATACAGAAATGTTGCATGTCCACCATAGAAGTCAGCATCAGGCATGGTGTCTGAGCTGAGTTTCTTTTTTCTTTAGCAGACTCGTGCAGTGCTGAAATCAAGCTTGCTTTTTTTCTCAGTGAAGTCGAGACGGGCTGGAACTGTACTTAATTGTTCTCAGGTTGTATAGCGCAGACAACATGTTTTGTAAAAATATTAAAAACGATAATGTTCTGTTAAAGTAATCTTTGGAAATATATCGTAAGGTGGTCAAATGTATTGCTAAACAGCACATTTTCAAACTACTTTTAACTTTAAAGGCTTAAAACTGACAAGCCTGACTATTGAAGCGATTTTGAATCCAATAGTAATTTATATATATATATATATATATAAGGTTAACAATAAAAGATTGTTGTTACGGCTTCAGGTTTTTCTCGTTTTTCGTGATGTCGGAACTGGAAATTCATTTCAAAACGATTTCTTTAACACTATTTTATCTAAGATGCATTGCCTTTACCAAAAAATAAATAACGTCATTCAATTGAATAGTTTCTAATGAGAACACCTGCCAATCTTATGCATTTTCGAAAATAAATGAATTCAGAAGTGCGTCCAAAAATAGCCCTTTTGTTTTGGGAAAACTTTAATAAATGTCTGAGAAATATTTTCACAAATCTACTTTTTATTAGAGAGCTTCAAAAGTATTCTAAACTAAATTATTATTATTATTATTATTTATTTATTATGAATCCTTATTTGAATGTTGAAACGTCTAGGAAAAGTAGTCATTAATGTTGCTTTTATGTACTTTCTGTCGTGCGAACGCATCGTAATATACTGTATATACTGTAAGATATACTGTAAATTTATTATATAAATATGCATGCAATATTGTTAAAGGAATCTTAATTGTAGTTAAGACAAAATTGTGATTTTTTTTTTCTTACAGAAATTGAATTGGGCCAGATGGCGCAGGGCGGAGCTGTGTACTATAAATATAAATGGACCAAACTTAAAATTTTTACATTGGATAGGCCGGTCCAAGATAACTATCATTCGAGTCGGGACTGGGCCTAAAAATTCTGGCCCATAGTGAAATTCTGGCTCTAATACAGGAAAATTTGATGATAAAGCTATCGATCATTGACCAGTTGCATTTTAACATGCGAATATTGAAAATTCAGCCGTCAATTCGATGTGGTGATGATCCGTGCAGCTGATTCTCAGTCTGATGGTATTTGTTTATCTTCTAGATATCCGCAGCTGATGTGACATAGGTAAAGTTCAATGAAATGGGTTGAATAATTGAATCATTTAGTCGATTATTTACGTCTAAAGCCGATTATTGAAAAATTGACCTGTCTGTTGAATAAAATGTTTTTTTATCCCTTTTAGAGACTAGAGATAGAGATCCACACGGGCCATAATTTTCAGGCTCGACCTGTTTGAAAAAAATCTTGGCCCGGCCCTAAAAAGAAGTTGGAATTTCACCCGAAACCGGCCCGCAAAATTCCAACTCAGTCCGATTGAATTTCTACTAAATAGTGATTTTTACTTGTGTGGAAAAGTTCTGATTAAAAAAAAATACCTTGGAATTTTTCTAACATGTATGATCTTCATTTATATAGAAATGACGTAGTTTATGTTTAAAATGAACCGCTGTTTGTTGTATGTAAATGTTTCAGTTATCCTTAATACTATTAATCTGTATTCCATGTATTGGAGATATAAACATATCTTAAAAATGGTATACAGTAAAATCTTCTAAAACGGAATCGCATAGGAAAGAAAAAAATCGTTATAGATATGTTTCCTTCTTAGCAGGTATAAAAATGTATTATATTTTACCCTCACATATTATTGCATTAATTTTGTATGGATGATACGCAATTTTCAATTTAAAACATTATTCCGCCATAGGCAAATATTTTTTTATACATTTTACTAAATTTTAATGAGCTTAGAAATCTACGATTCTTTAAAAAGAATAAATTTTTATATTTAATTGAAGAATAAAGGCGATTTTAAACTGTATGCTTTTTTTGCAAAAATTTTTAACTCAGGCCAAATTTTACTGATCTTTCAACAGACCTGTCTACGCCGAGACAATGATTTTCATATAGGCTGGCTCAAAACTGGAACAAAATATTTTGGCCCGTGAAGGCTAAGAAGAATGAAATCAGTCCCGGCTAGGTACGGAAAAAATAAATTAGGCCCGGCCTGATCCGATCTTTCAGGAAAAAAGTAAGTCCCTATCCCAGCCCGACCTAGAAAGAATAATAAAATAAATTTTGATTTAATCCTTTTTAATATAAATAAGTTTACTGTAAATAAATTCCAAGTAACTTCTTACTAAAAAATTCAACTTGTTTAATTAATTTGGATTCGAATTTCCTGCTGTACTATCAGCAACAAAATAAACAAATTTTCATTAATATGAAAATACGCAACTGGAATATTTATAGCAATATAACGTAAGGGGTAGTATAGAATGTCCATCTTTAAATCTATCTTATAGTCTCCTCAATAAGTGTAAAATATTTGATGTTTTAAAGTGAAAAAATTAACCCATTAATGCCCAAATTATTTTCTTCAATAAAAATGAAATTTTTGGGTTTCCCACCACTTTTAAGAGAAGAATAACTTTGATCTTAATTTATTGAGGTCTCTTAAAAAATAGTACTTATTTATCTTTTTATCTACTGGTGTGAAAAGTGCTTTTTTGTCTTTTTTGTAATTGTCCGTAAAAAGGGACGCTAGGTACTAATGAGTTAATCTCGGTGGGTTAATAATGTTGAATTAATGCCCAAATTATTTTCTTCAATAAAAATGAAATTTTTGGGTTTCCCACCACTTTTAAAAGAAGAATAACTTTGATCTTAATTTATTGAGGTCTCTTAAAAAATAGTACTTATTTATCTTTTTATCTACTGGTGTGAAAAGTGCTTTTTTGTCTTTTTTGTAATTGTCCGTAAAAAGGGACGCTAGGCACTAATGAGTTAATCTCGGTGGGTTAATAATGTTGAATTTTATATAGAACATACAGGGTGTCTTAAAATGAATTAACTGATTTAAAAATTCAATAACTTACGAATGGTCGCAGCTATTTAAAAAATATTTGCAGAAGGGTTAGGTAAAATGTGAGAAGTGTTTTTTACAGCGTTTCTCGACTTAAGTTTAAAATAGAAGAAATACATGACATTGCTAGCAATGGTTGTTAAATTGGGGGCAGATATTTTGTTTCTCTTCACTCTCAATCTTGTTGAGACAAAAGGAGATTAAATATATGAAATGACTCTCAATTACCAATGTAATTTTGTTATTAGGAGTCCACTGTAATGTGCGTAATATAACCTTTGGAGGTTTATATATACGCTAAAAAATCTCATTACAGAAGCAGACAGCACATGTGGAGCTTTTGCTGGTACCTAACACTGTAGTGGAAGTTAAAAATAAGTGTGAGCAGATTTTAATGTCGTTCTCTTTAACAGAAAACAAAAGTCAAAAATAAAACTAAAGTATTTATTGATTACTTGAGAAACAGGCTTGGCATTACAGAAGACTTGACACGGTGAACTCCATCACATTAGTACAGATGAACATGTTAACAGTTGAACATATAGTCGACATCAATTGTGCAGGTTAAAACAATTAAAAGTAAACTTAAATAAAACAAGTATCTTACAATACATCCAGATTGAGGACCAGCCTCAATTCAGTGACTTGAACTACTTCCATTAGTAGGAAGATAAAAGCGGCGAAGAACAGAAATTAACATCGTGTATTTATACTAAGCTAGCCGGATTGAAAACATCGTTTGTGAGCACGCCCACGAAACGAGCCAATGAGAAGACGACATGTGTACGAATCGAAAGATCGATTCGGTAAAACGAATGAAAGATTCGATTATTGTTACGATATTCCAAGTCGCCATCTGACGGGGAAAATATCGTTACGGAAAAATATGATTAGTCGGAAATAAGTTATTGTCGATGTAGGTTGAAATTAAAGATGGAGTCCGTGGAACAAATTATGAAAGGCTATTGAAGTTAAATAGATTATTGGATGTTATAAAGTTGATAACGGCCAGAAAGGATTTGAAAGGTAAGTTAATATTTAATGAATATGGTTATTATGAAATAATAAATAAATGAATGTTAAAATAAATTATGAGTGAATGAATTAATGAATAAATGGGAATAGGAGGCGATGAGAAAACCATCTGTTGATGGGATTCCATCAATGCCCCCCCTCTCATTGCCTCTATAAATAAAGAGTTTCAATTGAACTCAAAGAGCAAAGGATTGAAAAATCCATAGATATCACAATTACATTCACAAGTTCAAAAAAAAAACAGAAATTGAAAAAAAAAAATTTTTTTTTTGTTAGTAGATAATATCTGAATACCATGTCAACCGGGAGTACCTCATTAACCAGAACAAGTCAGGATTTACCCCAAAAAAAATTTTAAGGAATGGAAATTCCATCTAGTTCATTTCTGAACTCAAAAAGTGAAACAACTACAGTAGTTGAAAAAGTTAAAAAGACACTCGACTTCAACAATTGAAGTCAGAAAAATTTAAACGAAGCCTTTTAAAAGTGCTTCGAACATGAAAAATTTAACCGAAGCCTAAACACTTCGAACTTGAAAAAATTTTAACAATATTTAAATAATTTAACAAGGAAAAAATTTGAATAAGTTAACAATTTAAATAGTTTAACAACTTGAAAAATGTAATGATTTGAATAATTTAACAATTTGAACAAGTTAACAATGAAATTTTTGAAAAATAGTTAAATTTTATTTATATAAGAAAAGTCCAAAGTATTTGCAAAATTAATTAACCCTCCAAAAATTAATTGGCACATGAAAAATCTCAATCCAGTGACAGAGGCTAGCATATCCTAGATAAGAGATCACTAAAAAACCAAACATGAAAGTTAATCTCTAAAAGATGCAAATAAAAACTTTTCAAAGATTTAAAGTATGAAAGGAAAAATATGAATATGACGTACCATTTCAAAAAGTGAAAAATTTCCAATTTGGAAATGTTACAACCAGCTCTAGTTAATTTCTTGATCACAATATATTTCAATAAATCTTTATTACAATTGACAAAAGAGAATTTATGCAAAAAAAAAAAATTTAAATTCTTATTATAAGCTTGAACTCCAGGCATCTAGTCCTAAGGGACAACACAACGGCTTCTTTCAAAAATTCTAACATTCAAATTCATTAACATGAATTAGGGACTCATTTACTCTCCTGACAATCTTCCAGTACCTGGAATGCATTCATACACAAAAAATGGCTGTTGGCCCTAGATGCCTAGAATGAACAAACAGAAATAAATTATATACATATAAACAAAAATTGTATAAACACAAGTACAAACACTTTAAAAATAAGATTTCCTTACAAATTAAAAGCTGTTTGTTTAAAAAGAAATCACTTTAAAAATATTTAACATTCAAGTAAATTTTAACAATTTAAAACTTTATAAAATGATCAAGATAGCTGGTTATTTATATTGAATAATTATGCTGGTTAGTTAACAGTAACAATAGCAGATGTCTACACATATCTTTTAAACTTAATTTACAATTTTAAAAGTATAGTGCAGGTACACAAAGCTTGACATGTTACATAAAAAATTACCAGCTTAAATTAGGTACGTTATATAAGAAATTTAAAATATAAAATACATGAAAAAAAAAATTTATATGTAATATGGATTTAAAAATTATTTTACATCATCACTTATAAATAGAATCTTTATAAAGTTAAGTATTTCATATTTAGACAATGGTTTGGTAAAAATAAATATCTGCAATTTCTGGACCCCGAATCCATGCCCTCCCTCCCCCCAAGTGGGCAATCTTGAGAACTGCTGGAAGGACCTGGGATGACCTCAGGTTCAACTTCGACAGCATCATCTCGATTGACCGCAACCTTGGGAGAAAAGAGGACATAATCATCGGTGCCCAGCACAGCTACACTGCGCCTAAAAACAACAGAACTTTCGAACCTAATGGATTTACCCATTAAAAACTGGAATTCTAGGATATAACCTGTAAATTCGGTCTTTTAAAAATGCACTAAATAAGTACTCGCCCCCCCGACAGATCTTTACCTCACCATTGTTTCCTTTAAAAGTTAAACCATTAAGGTCCAACTGGGGACCCGAGATCAAATTTCTACGTAATTGGTCTGAATACATTACGTTACACAAGGTAAAAATTCTTTGACCAAAACGTAGTTTGACCTCCCCTTTACCCTTAATAGGGAACAATACATTTTTAACAGCAACAGACATTTCATCATTTAACTCTTCAAATTTAGAAAATAATTTTCTATTGTTACAGAAGTGGTGACTGGCACCACTGTCGAATATCCATTCCGAATCATTTACAACATTACTGATACTAGAATGTGAGACAAAAAGATTAGACTTACATGAACTATCTGACAGTTTCGTGCGAGAGCCACCGCCTCTGCAACTGGAGAAATGAGGAGAGGGTTGTCTGGCAGTCTTGCATCTGGGTCTGGAGTGTCTGGAATCAGGTGATGAGTCTCGGGAACCACAGTCAGGATCGTCAGATGGGTATGATGAGTCAGTCTGGCATCTCTCGGGAGACCGTTGAAAGTGTCGACCTCGGGGACTGGATCCACTGGAAGAGCGGGGACGTCTGAATCTGGAATAAGGCGAAGGATGACGATACTGGCGATCAGGTGATCTGGCGTAGCAGTTGACCTGGATATGTCCCAACTTCCCACATCTCCAGCATTTTCTTTGTTGAGACTTCTTGAAGCGAGGTTTACTCTTAAAGGACCTATTCACTTTAGCAGTAGTGGAGACGCTGACCTGTTTGGCACTGTCTCGATCACGTAACTTCTGCCTTGTTTCCTCAGCTACTAGTTCGTCCACAACAAGGTCAAACTTAAATGATGCCTCAGGTTTGGATAAAACTTGTTGGACAAGATTGTCGAAGCTGCTCGGTAAAAATCGTAAAAATTGGTAGGTCAGATAACATTCTGAAAAATTTTCATCTATGAGCTTTAATTCAGAGTAAATCTTCTTTAAACGAGTAGCAAATAAGTTAATAGGTTCTCCATATCGTATCCCTTCTTCCATAAGTTCATTGAACAAGGTCATATGATGGGTGCGTGAGTCAGGATGAAAATTTTTATGCAATCTTCTCCATGCTTCAACAGGCTCTTCACAATCTTCTATTAATCTCTTAAATTCAGGCTCTATGTTCAAGTAGATTAAAGAAAGAGCTTTGTTAGCACAGGAGGTAAATTGATTGACCATATCGGCAGTAACACTTGCACTTAAAACTGGGGTTTCTTGCTTTAACTGTATAATATCCCAAAGGCCTTTTTCCATCAATAGATATTTCATGTCAGACGCCCATGTGGCGTAATTTCTTGTACTTAACTTATCAATAGGATTAGTGGCCATTTTAAAAAAAAATTCAGGATAAATTTTTCAAGCAAAAAAAATTTTAAGTGTTACCGCCCCCCCGACTTTTTCGTCGGTTCTCTGTTAAAGCCAAGTCAAACCTCTCAAAAAAAATTTCAAAATGTCATAAAGTTCAACAAAACTCAGAAATAGTCTATTGTGAAAGCATAATTGAGGCATAAAACGTAATTAATTCATTCTGTAAATCATAAAAATTCAGCAAAAAGATAAATCAAAAACTTCTTCAAAATATAACTGAACAGTTCTGTAAACAAAAGTCCGGCAGAAATAAAAATAAAGTTCTTGGAAAAATATAAACAAAGTTCTTTAAAAATATGAGTAAAGTTCTTTTAAATCATAAGGTCTGGCAAAAAAATTTCAGTTTTTCATAAGGAAGAAATCATAAAACGTAATCCAGGATATTTCAAAACATAACGCTTCACCTTTGCCTGCCGAGATCGATCTGCTCAAAATGGCTTCCAGGGTTAGGCTTACCGCCCATAACCCCTTAATGTGCGTAATATAACCTTTGGAGGTTTATATATACGCTAAAAAATCTCATTACAGAAGCAGACAGCACATGTGGAGCTTTTGCTGGTACCTAACACTGTAGTGGAAGTTAAAAATAAGTGTGAGCAGATTTTAATGTCGATCTCTTTAACAGAAAACAAAAGTCAAAAATAAAACTAAAGTATTTATTGATTACTTGAGAAACAGGCTTGGCATTACAGAAGACTTGACACGGTGAACTCCATCACATTAGTACAGATGAACATGTTAACAGTTGAACATATAGTCGACATCAATTGTGCAGGTTAAAACAATTAAAAGTAAACTTAAATAAAACAAGTATCTTACAATACATCCAGATTGAGGACCAGCCTCAATTCAGTGACTTGAACTACTTCCATTAGTAGGAAGATAAAAGCGGCGAAGAACAGAAATTAACATCGTGTATTTATACTAAGCTAGCCGGATTGAAAACATCGTTTGTGAGCACGCCCACGAAACGAGCCAATGAGAAGACGACATGTGTACGAATCGAAAGATCGATTCGGTAAAACGAATGAAAGATTCGATTATTGTTACGATATTCCAAGTCGCCATCTGGCGGGGAAAATATCGTTACGGAAAAATATGATTAGTCGGAAATAAGTTATTGTCGATGTAGGTTGAAATTAAAGATGGAGTCCGTGGAACAAATTATGAAAGGCTATTGAAGTTAAATAGATTATTGGATGTTATAAAGTTGATAACGGCCAGAAAGGATTTGAAAGGTAAGTTAATATTTAATGAATATGGTTATTATGAAATAATAAATAAATGAATGTTAAAATAAATTATGAGTGAATGAATTAATGAATAAATGGGAATAGGAGGCGATGAGAAAACCATCTGTTGATGGGATTCCATCACACTGCATATATTTAATCTTTTTCTTTCACACCAGAATTGAGAAAAGAGGCCGAAAGGGCTCAGATTTAGTGCCTGTTGCTAACAGTACCATCTATCCCCGCTATTTTAAATTAAAATCGAGAATCGCGGTAAAAAATTCCTCCTGCTATCTTACATTCTTACATAACACTCTTGTAAGAATTTAATTTTACAGCTACCACAATTTGCAAGTTACTGAGTTTTAAAATCAGTCAGTCAATTTTAGGACATTCGGTAGATGCATATATACAAATGCAGAAACATACTTTTAAAGATATAAACATATATATTTTAAGTTAGTCGGCAAAATCGTCATTTACGCCCCCCTAATGAATTCTACTTAAATAAGCCCCTGGTTATGAATTTATTGCTTATTATTTGATAGTAAAAATGTTTTAATTACTCTTTTTTTTAAAAAGGAGCAAAATTGATTTAAAATTACTATACCAAACAGTTTGAATTGTGAAATGAAATTCAATTGACATGTAATAAGTTTTGAAAGTCAAAAAAGAGAAAAAGATACAACGTACAGGTGTTGCCACATATAGGCAAAATTCTATTGTTCCTACCAATATATCTAATCAATAATCTTCAAGTTATATTTCTTGAACATAAATGCAATAGAAATATTATGAAAATAACTTTTTCATGATAGTTGTAGGAAAAATAAAATTTTTATTTTTCCTATATGCTTTGAGAAAGAGGTCTGAACATACAGTAGTTTTTAAATATGAGCAGTTACTTGGAAAATCCTGAACTATCGTATAATTAAAATGCCTTAAAATAATTTATGCTGATTTAATAAATGATAATTTAATTTATGATGATTAATAAATTGCCTTTGCCTTCATCCTTATAATTTTTTTTAATTTCTGGAATTAAAAAACCTTTTAAAATTATCTTTCTCTCCTCCCCTCATTTTTACTCTCAAGTTAGAGAATTTTGTTACTACAAAAGTCAACAGACATTTTTGAGCTTTCAAGAAAAACCATCTAGTATTGATACAAAAATAAAATGCATTATATTTATTTGATGTCAAAAGTAAAACACGACATCTTTAACTATTGTCTGTTCAAGTTATTGAAAGAATTTTTGTTGAAATGTAGAATGTTTTAAGTTTGGTTGTTTTGTTATGGATACTTTCGAAAATTTTTTTTTTAAATACTATTTTATTTATATCTAGATTGTAGAAAATCTATCAGAAAAGTTGCAAAATGTTAAATTTAAAGAAATTTGTGATCTTTGACATGGTTAAATGTGTTTCATAATTTAGTTTAAAATCAAGGAATATCAGACCAACTATTATAATTGACTCCTAGAAATTGTACATTTGTAGTAAAAATATTTTTTCAAATTTATATTTAGTCTTATAATATATTTTACGTAGTGTAGGGAGTAAATATTTACCCAGAAAATATTGCAAGAATGTTGCGATTTGTAGAACCATATTGAGACTTTCCATCCTATATTATAACATTGCCATGTCAATGCTCTTAGAAATTAAAAACAAGTAAAAAATACACAGCACAATCCAGATTAAATAAAAATATATTGAAATTAAACACACATATCAGATTTTGCATCAGATTTTGCATCATCTACTATGCTACTTGCCAGAAAATCAATATCTACAGCTTGTCAAACAACAGAGATAAACTACAATAAAAAAGGTGGTTGCCAATCTGCAAAACTAAAACAGTAGTAATATAATGGTTGCAGTTAAATTATGAACTAAACTAAATTGTTCTAAATAGTGAGGATGGCATATTTTAACACACCCTCTTGCTAGTTACACTATTACAAAATATTGGATATCTTCAAACAAAATTACACAGAAATTTTTCTAAACACATAAAAAAATAGTATGCTTCTTAAAAAAATATTAATTATATGTACTGCATTAGTAAACAATATTATGTAGATAAATATTAACATTTGAACTTCTGATTCAGATAACTCTCTACATATGAACTCCTAACAATTTGAATTTAAATGGTAGAATAAATCAAACCTTTTACATTTCTTCTGTCTTGTAAGTGTCCATAATAATAATAAAAGTGAGTCCTTGACAATCACTGAACAACATCAGGTAAACTTCACTTTATATGTTCTTGCACATCACTGAACAAATATCAGGTAAAGTTGAATTTGTCAAGATAAGTCCTTCCATAATTTGTATCATGTAAGATCTTTTATGGCGCTTGATTCATTAATATGTCAGCAAGGCTTTCACCAGATGGTACATGCTTGAATACAGTTATTTGATCTTTCACTAGATCTCTTTAAAAAAAAAATATTTAATGTCTATGTGCTTGCACCTTTCAGAAGTAACACGATTTATAGCTAGAAAGATAGCTCTCTGATTGTCGACAAACACTTTCTGAGGCGAAAATGTGAGTTCAACACATATTTCTTTGAGCAGACTGTTAATCCAAAGAATTTCCTTTGTGGTGCGACACAAAGCTACATATTCTACCTTGGTGGAAGATAAGGCTGTTGTTGACTGCTTCTTATTAGACCAGGAGATTGGAGCACCTGCAAGTAGTATTATGTATCCACAGTAAAATTTAGATTGGTTCTATCACCACCCCAGCCAGCATCAGAGTAAACTTGCAATGGTTCACCTGTTCTAGGGAACTTGAGCTTTTTATGTCAGGCTCCCTTTATGTATCTAAAGGTCTCCTTCACACCTCTCCAGTGATCTTAACTGTGTTTTTAAAGGAACTGGCTCATGTGAGTTGAAGAGTAGGTCATATCTGAATGTGTACCACAAGTCAGGTATAGCAGGCTTCCAGTAGCTTGTTGGTATGGTATTTGCTTGTTTATCTCCTTGATTTTCTGCCACTATTCATCTACTTTAATGTATTTCATATTGGGATCTAATGGTATAGCTGCATACTTTGCTTCAGTCATCTTGAAAGTTTCTAATATTTCAATCACATAGGCAGATTGGTCTAAAGTGTAGGATTCATCAGCTTCTAATTCAAATCTTCAGTGACAATATTTGACTTGCTGTGCCTAGTTCTTTTGGCAATGAACCTTTTCTTGATACTTTCTTTGAATCTGTTTATCTCTTCTATATCTCCAATGATCAGGAGATCATCCACATACTCATCAACTATGAGGTTTTTCAGATGGCAAAAATAGATGCAAGGTTCTACATTTGATCTTTTCTGTCCATATTTAAATAGCAAATCATTTAAACAAGTATTCCAAACATGTCCTGATTGCCAAAGACCATAGAGGTTTTTCTCAGGTGGATGACAAGATGGTCCTTTCATTTTTGGGTGCAATCTTTTGGTTCGGCCATGTTTTCATCCTCTTCTAAGACTCCATTAAGACACACTGCTGTAATATCCATTCAGTGGATCTCAAATTGTTTTTCTGCAGCTATAGCAAACTATACTCATATGGATTTAAGTTTGATGACAGGTAAAAAAGTATCTTGAAAACCTACACCAGACACTTATAGGTAGCCTTTTGCCCCTAACCTGGCCTCAAACTTAGTTTGTGTTCCAGTCTCATCTTTCTTCTTATGAAACAGCCTCCTGAATGATATTATCTTCACACCTGGTGGTTTGGTGATAAGTTCTCAAGTTTGTGCATGTGTAAGATTTTTAATAGCTTCATCCATGGCTTTTTTCCACAAGTCAGCTTCAGGCGATCACAAGGTATCTTTTACAGTCATTGGATCTCTATCCTTTGATTTGTTTACCTCCTGTATGTTATTTAATCCTCTAAGCGTTTGGCCCGTAATATTCCGTACACTAAGCTCCAGGTTTCACTGCAATATAAGCAATGTTTAAGATATAATTCTATAAATTTAATGAATTTTCGAAGCATTGAAGAATGATTAAGACTCAAGGATTACATTTATATTCCTAAATAAATTTTTTTTATGTAATATTGAAATAATCATATTTTATTAGCATTTAAAACAAAATGCAGAGAAAACAAAATTACAATTTTACCCATTTGCAAGACGCTTGGAGAGATAAATAATAATCTTTCAGATGTTTAGGAGAATTGAGAGGTCTGGATCTTCAGCTCCTCTCATTTTCACAGGCAAGGTTATTTCTTTCTGCTTCAACTTCAGGATCAGTGGTTTGAAAGGTTTTTTGTTTGTCTTTAATTAATTCACCTAGGTCTTCATGCTTAACAGCAGACAGTGGCGTAGCTATGTTTTTTGGCTCCCGGGGCAGGATTAATTTTTGCACCCCCCCCCCCCCCCCCCAAGGAAAAAAGATTATTTTTTTGGACACAGAAACAAAATAGTCTTTTTGACTTGTACTGGGAAGAAAAAGCATCTACACTTTTTCTTGTTATAAAGACTCTTCGTGTTTTACTGAAGCACACTAAACTAAAATGCATAGAACCGGATTACTGAAAATTTCCAATTTTCATCAATATTGAATTTGAATGGGAATTTCAAAAACTTCGGTACGTTCACGGATATCTTTATGTTGTTTTAAGTATGTGGGATGCAGAGCCGGATTAGGGTTGTGCGGGTCCCATGGCCCAGCACCTGTTTGAGCACTTTGCTGTTCTTTTACATTTTTTTTTTTGGGGGGGGGGGGAGTTGTAGAGGATAAGGAATGGGTTATTATTAGATATTACGATACGGTTTCAAAATTTATCAAAATGTATTTTTGTTTTAGAGAAAATAATGCGGAAACTGCAATTTTAAGACTTTTTTAAAAAAGTCATTTTACTGAATTTGAGTCCCCAGCAACAGTGGGTGCAAGGCCATGGCCTTATAGGTCTGTGCAGTAATCTGGATCTGTAATGGAAGTAGCGACAAAAAGGATAAATTTGAAAAAAAAAAAACATTTACTAAAACTGCAAAGTTATGATAAATAAAAAATGTCCTGATTGAAACTGCAGCCACCCTAGAATTTCAAATTGCTATACTTATCTATTTTTTAAGATGGATGGGAAAACAATAACAGGTCTTGAATTCTTATGGTAAATCAAGATATCCAACGAATTTGTTTGAGATCTTATTAAATCCTTAACATATTCTCAGTCGCATGACAATTATCAGATATCAATATATAGAGAGATATACCATATATGAAAATAATAAAAACTAAAATCCTTTTGAGATTCAAAAATTTAAATTAAAATCCATAAATTATTTTTCTCAAAATCCATTTTACTCCTTGAATTTTGTTTTTAGTATGACATTTATTATGTGTACCAGTAAAATCAGAGAGTAACTTAAGATAGAAAATACTGACGTTTAGGCAATTTTTTTTTTCGTTTGTGGCTAAATATGTTTCAGATTCTAGGAATTGTGCGGGTCTTGACTACATGTCAATCAAGAGCTAATTAACCAATTAAACTAAAGGTTTCTCGCAAATTGACATCTTCGTCCCCTACTGAAAAATATTACAAGCCTCAGCATACTTGAATGAATTGGAACAAAAAAGTTTAGATTTGGCATTTCTGATAAGTCTTCATAATTTGCGACCATGTAGATCCCCAAATTGGCGTAAATAACTCGTAAGACCTCCGATCGAATTCACCGAGATGATTGTAAGATGCAATGATGAAAGAGTTCAGTTCAAAGAGGTTCCCGAGACAAATTATTTTATTCCATTGATCTCTCAGTCATTCCCATAATTTACATAGATAGATGTAGTTTTCTCTAAAGCATATGCGTTGAATTTAAATATATGTAAAATAAATTGAACTTTTAAACGGACGAAAACAGATGTTTGTAGTGGACATACTAGGAAGACTGATAAGTCTTACTTCGCTTTTTAATGCGATTTAAGTAGGAAAATTTTCGGGTAGGTTGCTCACATTTCATTATTTGGTTTTCTCTATGACAATTTGACGAAAAATGGAGTTTCCAATAAGGAAGAAATAATAGCTTTTCTTGTTGTTCTTTCAGCTAAATACTTTTGCATTGGTTTAAAGAAGCTTTCATTTTAAATATTTATATGGAATGCTAAGAACAGCAAAAATCAGCATGAAAACCAATCTGTGTGTCCGTGTGTATGACGGAAAGAACTAAAAATTTCTACTACACATGCAATTCTGAAATTTTGGGTGAGGTTAGTACAAGGCCTATTTTAATGCATGCGAGACTCAAAATTTTTCTTTTCTTTTCTTTTTTCTTATATTCGAGACTATCAATTAAAAATTCATCAAAAATCCTTTTTTCCCGGCAAAGTGGCAAGAATCGCACACTTATCTAAATTTGATATCACAGTCGAAAGAAATTAAAAATTTTCACTTATCAGCAAAAAAAAAAAAACGAAAAAAAAAAGAAAAAAAAAACTAATTAAGATTTCAATTTGAAAATTTCAAAGCACATATATATAAAAAAAATTATAATTTTTTTTGAAAATCGCTCGGTAACTTTTTTTTTTTTAGTTGATGGCGACAGTATACAAAAGAGAGAGAACCCATATGCAAAAGCTACCACAGTCGACTATTTTTGTATCCTGTTCGCACAAGTATTTTTCTAATATAAATATTGATGTTTATTCCTATTATAAATGCTATTAAAGTGTGTGTAAGTATTTCTGTTTTGGGAAAGTGGTACCAATTAGAATTAAAAATATATCCGCCTGTGGCAACCCTGCATACGACAGAGCCATACAGAAACGACCATCCATTAAAAACAGAACTAAAAATATTTTTTTCCGTCCGAACACTCCACTAGTTTTCGAAAATCGATTGATCAAAGATTAAATAATATGCAGACAATCAACTTAATTATTAAACATTATCGAATGCTAAAATCATAATTTAAAAGTAACAGTTTCTTCCCTTTATTTACATTTTAAAGTATGATGACTATCGAACTTTTAAGCCTTCTTTTTTGTCGGATTCTACAAAACATATTTCAACAGGTATTGATTCTTGAAAATTAGCTTACGATTTTCTTGAAATTTTTAGCTCCATCTGCATGTGAAGATAACGTATTTTTATCTCAGGTTCTATGGGTTCTATGGGCCTAATTTCCACTGGGTTTTTCTCATTCAACTTTGTTTTCAATTGTCTTACAGGTTTTAATTCTATTTCCTGCCACCAGGGGAATTTTTATCTGAGATTTCATGGGACCTATTTCAAGGGAATTTTCTTTCTTTCAATTCATTTTACGATTATCACCAGATGTTCTTGCACTTGCACAGTACACCTTCTACACGGTGACATAGGCAGCGCACATCCATTTCGGAGGTTCATTTTGACAGAAATAGATTTGAACTAATAATGGTTGGTTCTTGGCTGCGTAGCACACCCGTTCTATTCTGGCGAAGACACTGGAGACTCACCCCAGAGGTTCATTTTGAAAGATTTTTTTAAAATTTAAATTTGAATAGGTTTTAATCATTACGGTTCATTTGGAAAAATCGACAGACGAGTCAGCTAGCTACAAATGAAAAATGTTCTTGATACCAGAAATGAAATTTCAAGTCTCCAATCGGCTTTTTGATGTATTTACTTCATGCTAGACAGTTAAAAGAGTCCATCAGCGTTTGACAATTATCAATTTTGCCATTCCTTCCACCTTCACCGAATTTCTTCAAAACTTTCACACACACAAAAGAAGTCAGCAATTATTTCTCATTTTCAAAATATGTGAAATAATTTCAATTTAAAGAGCCTCTGAATTTGGTGCCCCTATTTGCATCTCTATTCAGAAACATAATTATCTTCGTTACCGATTGTATTGAGCCGTCCATAAAAACATTTACATAAATTTTTCCTTTCTTCATTAATTGGATGTAACAAAATATTTTACAAAGACATTACATAACATTAACACACATAAAAAAATTAAAAGTCAACAGTCTTTGTTTATTAAGATATGTAAGATAATATCAGTTTAAACCTTTCTCAATTTGGCGCCCCTTATCCTCGGCGGCAAATTATTTCTCATTTCGGCTCGGTCAGCAATTATTTCTCATTTTCAAAATATGTGAAATAATTTCAATTTAAAGAGCCTCTGAATTTGGTGCCCCTATTTGCATCTCTATTCAGAAACATAATTATCTTCGTTACCGATTGTATTGAGCCGTCCATAAAAACATTTACATAAATTTTTCCTTTCTTCATTAATTGGATGTAACAAAATATTTTACAAAGACATTACATAACATTAACACACATAAAAAAATTAAAAGTCAACAGTCTTTGTTTATTAAGATATGTAAGATAATATCAGTTTAAACCTTTCTCAATTTGGCGCCCCTTATCCTCGGCGCCCAGGGCGGGCGCCCCCCTTGCCCCCCCCCCCCCCCGTAGCTACGCCACTGACAGCAGAAGCTGCATCTGCAGATGATATAGCATGTTTCTTGCATATACATGTTCAGATTCATAAGTAATGAACCTTTGTTCAAGGGGACAAATTTATTGAGCGAATTGGTACAACTGCCTAGTATTCTTCAAAATAGGTACTTCCTGCATCAATACACTTTTGTAAGCGGCATTTCCATGACTCGAAGGCGTCCACGTAGTCCTGTTCCGGGATGGCTTCAAGGGCTGTCTTGATATTTTCTTGGATGTCCTCGATTGAGTTGAAGCATTTGCCTTTCACGCTGATTTTAAGCACAGAAACAAGAAGTCAGGCGGCGACAAGTCTGGACTATCGGGAGGATGTGGGACAATTGGAATGTTCAGCCGAGCCAGGAAAGTGCTCACAATGAAGGAGGTGTGGCTAGGTGTGTTATCGTGGTGAATCTTGCGGACATTCTTGATGTCTCTTTGCTTGCATTGCTGGGTGGGGGTAGTTAAGCTCAAACCAATTGGTAGGCCTTCCCACCTGGATGAATCTGAATCTGTCCCTTCACTTGTGAGCAACGCTTTTTTCAGCCTTTATATCTCAATATATAAGTCAATGCCTCCCACCATCATTCCTAGCAACAGGTGCATGTGCCGATGTATGCTAGTGTCAAAATGAAGTGAGGCTCATTACTTCTGAATCCGACCATGTATTTTTTTTATAATTATTTTTATTAAGCAGCTTGTTTTTCTCTACACAACACTGGGAAACATAAAAAATATATTTCATCTACATATTTTTATGGATATGAAACTTTTTTTCTATATTTTTATAATTGGTTTCTTTTAACAATCAATCTTCTGTACATAATGTTTGAAAAACAATGAAAATCTGCCTCATTTAAAGATTGTATTCATTCTTCTGCATGAAGTGTTTGAAATAATTATGCTCTTACAATTCAAATAAAGTATTCACTAATCATAGACACTCGGACTCATAACCAAGAGAAGTATCATATTGGTGATAAGATCATGACCGAATGCAGCAGCAAGTCTCATCAAATAGATGAACCCACCACCAGATACCAGGCACACCACTCAAGAAGCAGCAAAAGAACTTGCCACCCCTGCCAACATCTAGGATAGTCTACTACAAGAATCATCTGCAATCATAGACTTGTAATGGTATGCCATAACTACCCCAGCCAATGCTCACACTGCAAAGCAGAGACTGCCATCAATGAGGACTGTGAAAAAGTAGCTCAAATTTGTGTTACACACAAGGAAAAACCCTAACAGTCACCCCTTTGAAATTGTGGCCTCATACTACTCATGTAGAAATTAACAAGATTTAGCAGCACCTTGCTCCTTGAGGGGCAGGTAGATGATTCTATTGCTGTTCATCTTCTACACTCAATATCATAGAGTAGGATGGGCACTCTACTCATTGATCACATAATGAGTAGCTGCATTTAAGTTTTAAATTTGTCTTAATCCTTTTCTCAAGACTTTGCTCAGAATCTCTATTTACATCCCTGACTGTCTAAGATTAGTGAAAGCACTTAACCTTTACACTGTAGTTCACTATCATCTTCCTCAAGAGGAAGGTTCAAGTGATGACTTCCCTGAAACACCATTCCCAGTTTATTTACATACAGCAGTCAGCACAAGAAAAAGACACCCAGACCAGGCTTCCTGTCATTTTCCCCAGTTAAGGGGGCAATTCTGGACCACCAAGTGGGGTGCTCCCTACTCAGACTCATAAATCAAAATTAGGCAATAAGATTTTTTTATATGTTTTTATAAACATTTTATGTTCCTGCTGATATTTTTAATATTAAATTTATGCATAAACATTTAAAACCTTGGATTTTTTACAAAAAAAAGTGCATTGTAACAAAAAAGTATAAAAATTGGCAACTATAGTCCATTTACTTAATGGAGGCAGTTACATTCTCCCACTTGCCTTGCTTGCTATGGTGAAAATCAGCGTATTACCATCTCTTTTCGTTTTTCCCACTGCGGTTCCGCTCTGACTGATCGGTCAGTTAGAAGTCGCGAGGAAGCATTCATTTTTTGGTGTCAATTTCTCTGTTAAATTTTGTGCATTAGCTCAGGTTTTACCCGGGTTTGAGGGATGTTTATTTAATGGATATGCAGTGCTGTAATTGGGTGGGAATGCCATTCCCAGAAATATTTGGTTTATTACTGTAAAGAAAAATTAAAATATCGCGCATGAGCACTAACTTTTCTTTCCTTTTTTTTGAGCAAAACGATAATTGTTATTTATTATGATGATGATTATCAAGTTTATTGATACTGGAGACTAGAGAAGAGCCTAAAGAGTTAAAATAAAACTGTAGAGTTATAATAACTAGAATAAATAATTATGATTGCTAAATTTAACCATTATAGTTAGGTTTCTCTCTTGAAAAAAGTCTGTTTTTGTCTAAATGTTTTAAATTGGATTTTGGCTAGGTGAAAATCCAGTACCATCAGCATCTACTTTAAGAAAAAATAAGTTCTCACAAATATTTTTTCCAACTACAGCACTGTGGATATACATCGCGAAATTTATCCTACATTTATTTTCTAAACATCATTAAGCTTGATTTTTTTTGATACATTTAATATTTACTTTTTAAATATCATCCTATAAGGTATCTTTTATTTTTTCATTCAAAGGAAGTGTAAATAAACAACATGAGTTTAATCAATCAACTTTTATCAATTATGGAGTTTGTAGATAAATAATTTTCCCCTTGTCTATAGACCCCTCACTCCAACCCCCGTTTCCTCTTTGAAAAAAAATTCTAAGCTTTATGCATATATAGCTAAATTTTTAATGCAGAATCAATAATTATGTGAAACAATATCAACTTAGAACAGTCAGGGAAAGATAAATTGCCTATTTTAAGTAAAATTTTATTTACAATTTAATCATTAATATTTCTTTTTGATTTTGACTTAAGCCAGTTTAAACTAAACAACAGGTCAGAGAACAAAAAAACATGCGAGGGTTTACTTACGTTAAAATTTGTAATAAAATAGTCATTTCCATTTATAGTTTTATTGTATAAAGCATGAAATTTCTATGATGAATTCTGAATCCTTTCTGAATTTTTTATTTTATTTTTCAATTAATGCAAAACAAAAAAATTTATCTTTTTTCAAATAATAATCTTTAGTTTTATGGTAAATGGAGAATTTGCTAATCGGCAAAAGAAAAATTATATAAAATGTGTTAATCGGTTGTTGGAAAAACCTTGTTAAATTCATGATTCAGCTGTTGGTCTTAGATTTATGATACAGATTATCTACATTGGAATGTATGCCTTAGTGGGGTGTGCTTTCCATGTGTGTGTGCTTGGGAGAAGGTGATGTTTCTAAAAGAGGCTAACTCTTTTAGAAAGAGTTCATTTACGGAAGGTTCAAAGAGATCCACAAAGTAGTCTGAACTATTAGGCCGACAAGCGCGTTTTGGATCAAACCCAGCACCTCCCGTCTACCAGCTTAGAGAGAAGAACGTCTTGGCTATTGATATAGCCCATTCAGATGTTAAAAAAATTTCAGCCTTTTGTGAAGAGGGGGAATGAGATGTAGAGAAATGGAAATTTGTGAAGTGTAATTTTTTTTTTCTTTTAGCTTTGGATAGAGCTTAGTCCTCAAAAGGACTTAGCTCTCAAAAGAACTGTTTTTTTATGGGTTATTCTTTTTTATTTTATTTTAAATGTAAAAAGTGCCCTTTTGAAAATAGTAGCGCCCTGTCCCTTTTTACACCTGGGGAAACTCTGTATATATATATATATATATATATATAAAATTAAAGCAAGAAATTTGTAAAAAATTTCCCCATAGACTTAACTATAGAAAAATCCAAAATCCAAAACTCTCTCGTTGGCTTAATAATTCAGAGTATTCTGTGGTTCTTTTTCCCGTAAATGTGAGTTAAGTTCCTTTAGAAAGATCCCCTCCCCTGTGCACACACATGCGGAAAGTATTAGTACGGGATTAAAGGATTCAGAATCGAGCATCAAGGAAATTTTATGCTTTATACAATAAAACTATAAATACAAAATAATTATTTTATTACAAATTTTTATTGTAAATATATGCTCGTGTGCTTTTTTTGTACCCTAACCTGTTGTTCAGTTTAAACTGACTTAAGTAAAAAAAAAATATATGATTAAGTTGTTAATAAAAGTTTACTTAAAGTAAGCAATTTATCTTTCAATGACTGTTCTAAGTTGATATTGTCTCATATAATTATTGATTCTGCATCAAAAAATCAGCTATAAATACTTAGAATTTTTTTCCAAAGAGGAAACAGGAGGGGGGTGGCGTGGGAGTTATTGACAAGAGGTAAAATTATTTATCTACAAACTCTATAATTAATAAAGTTGATTGATTACACTCATGTTGTCCATTTACTCTTCCTTTGAATGAAAAAGTAAAAGATATCTTATAGGATGATATTTTAAAAGTAAATATTAAATGTATCAAAAAAAAAAAAAAAATCAAGCATAATGGTGTTTAAAAAAGAAAATATATATAGGATAAATTTCCCGATGTATATCCATTAATAAATATCACTCAAACCCGGGTAAAGTCTGAGCTATAGCACAAAATTTAACAAAGCAATTAGCACCAAATATGTGTCTTCACGGCTTCCGACCGAACTATCATAGCGGAACAGCAGTGGAAAAAAAGAAGAGCGGCTTATGATTTTCACCATAGCAAGCAAGGCCAGTGGGAGAATGTAACCGCCTCCATTAAATAAATGGACTATAGGGTGTAAAGGGGTGAATATCACAAAATGTGAGATTTTGATTATCTGAGATATTGAAAGTATCCATTGAAAACAATTCAAAATTTCCATAAATTTATTTTCTATTCAAGAATAAAGGATTTCCCATGTAAAATTATTTAATTTGAAGAGTTTAAATAATAAGTTAATTTTTATGTACTTATGTCATTTTTTGGCATATGTATGACAGGATAATGACAATTTTATTCTAAAACATTTTTTTACATTCTTACCTTTTTTTTTTGGGGGGGGGGGAGAGAGAGGTGGGGTCTAACATTTTAATTTTGTTTAAAGGAACATGTTTTCTATATAGTAGCTCAAATTCAATGTAATGTTCAGTTTTATTTGTTAATTTATGGAAGCCAGAAAAATAACATTATAAAAGTCCACTCAGTTTTTACAAAGATTTTAATCACATTATTGTCAAAGAAGTATCTAAAAGATCTTGATAGTAGCTATGATTTTACTACTTCAGATTTGAACTAGGTCAAAAATAAGAATTGCTCTGCAGCACCATGTTTATGCATCATAACGAACTAAAATGTGTAAGCCAGGAAAATGACATTCATTTTGCATGACAATCATGCTTTAACTATGGAAAATTATTTGTAAAATACAGAAATTGTTACCTTCCTCATATAGGGGATAGAGGAGCACATGTAAACAATTTTTACATTTTTGACTTTCAGAGAATTTATATGAGATTTTGAAACAAAAATTGATTTATATGAATATCTATACGATATATGATTGTTCTTTTGGCAAAGCTTTTGAATGCATTTAATTTACCAAGAATTTCTAACTTATATCATCGTTCTAAAAATTGTCTAAATTGTTCACATGTGCCCCGGTGGAGGGGCAGTTGTGAACATATTTAGGACACATATGAACACATAAAAAATAGGACAAAAATATTTTTTTTATGAATAAAAACTGTCATAAAACCTAATTAGATACTCTCTTTTTAGTCGTGTGAATAAATCAATAAATGTTTCAACATAGATATAAGAAATTATTCATAAAATTATACATAATATACCTACTCCTTTTGAGTCAAGTATATACCTACTGCATTAAAAATTGCAAAACTGTCTTATGGTTTTTGTACGTTTTTAAAGCATTCTTAAATGTAAATAAATTTATTTCTAGATGATAAAAAATGGAATCATGATTGAGAATTATCAACATATTTTTTGTTTAATTTTTAACCAGAAATTTTAATTTTTAATTAGAAAATCTATGACTGGTATTGATTGTTAATTTCTATTATCAATTGTATTTTTTTTTCTTTTTTTAATTTATTAACACTGATTTACTCAACTCTCCCCTCCCTCCTCCCTTCTCCTCACAGTGACTATGGTTTTAGGAATTCCTACTGTCAAAAGAGAAGTACAGAGTTATTTATTGCCTACCCTACAAAATCTTATTGATAATATGTCACCAGAAGAGAGGAATGATGCTGTTATTATAGTATTTATTGCTGAGGTATGTATTTCAGTCTTTTGTTTTAAGTAAGTTCTGAAGATGTTATGTACTTTTTTTTTCTATAATTTTTTTGATTTACTCATATTGATTTAGATGTGTGTTCTTCAATGGGGCCACAAAAAAAGTATACAAAACAGTACATTTCAGAAATATATGATATTGATTACTTTTAATATGGGAATGATTACTTTCCTTATAAAGACAAAATTTATGGTTTCAAATGTTGAAGAGAACAACAATGGCCAAAATAACAACTACATATTTATCTCAAATATTTAATTATAGTTTCTTTGTTAGTTGTTATTACAAAATAAATATATTAAAAATATATAGAAATGTTGTTTTAATGATTCCACAATTCATAAATCATATGCAATCTTGTCTTTAACTGAACAGGTTATGGGGCCTCCTCCTGGTTGTCCTCAATTGCCCCCTTAAGTGGAGCAGATAACGAGGAGCCAGATTATGAATACTCTGTTTTTGAGCTGGCCACTTAAGTGTGGAAGGTGACCAGAAGTAGTGTCCTTGATGGGGGCAGACACTGGTGTTTTCTGTTCATCACTAGCAGAGGATAGGATGGTGATTTGCGTTAGACAGTGCCAACCTTTCTCTAGAGATATGGGGTGATCCTCTCCTAAGTTTTAACATTTGGTGTCCTAAGTGTTTATGTGCAATAAAATTTAAATTGGCAATAGAAAAGCACAAAATGTAGACGTATGAATAAGTGTGTTGTTTGTGTTTGATATTATGTTAGATAGGACTACTCCTTAAATCACTGAGAAACAAGTCCTGTGGGTATCGACTGTAGATAGTGTGGATAACTCAGTTCATGGCCCTGCTGACTTGTAGAAGGTATGTGTTGATGGAGTCAATCATTCTCTTGTAGAGTTTGCCTTATTTACTTGTATTTTAGCAAGGTGTGGGTGACCTGTGCCAATTGCAGATGGTGCAGGTTTCTTAGTTGCATTTAAAAATTCCATCTGCCTTCATTTCTGAATGCCTGGTCTTTTGTGATTTACTTCAGTGATCACTGGCTTCAACTTGTTCATGACTTTTGTTCTTTGCTGCTGCTTTTATTATGTGTAGCTGATGGGCCATTTGATGTTTATTGTTGTTTCTTGCTTCAGTTTTAAGCTGCAATCTCTCACTGTCATGATTCATGCATGTGGTCTTGAAGAACAATTGAACTGCTTGTCCTGCTCATACAGATCTCTAAGCAAGATACCTTGAGTAGTACTCTTGGTATCTGAGAGGTTTTATCACATTCTGTTAGTGACAACTGAGATGCATGTAACCTTCAGCTTGGAGGAGCCATTAGTACTGCCCTGTTCGTTGTGCATTCCTATAAGTGGGGCACCTTTCAAACATTAGTATTTTTGGTACCTATGGTTACATTTGCTCAAGGTGTAATGCTTAGTGACAATTGATGCGAGAAATCACATCCGCGAGAGAGCTGTGACTAATAAGGTAAGGGAAAAAAATCATAACTATATAGTTTAACAAGTTTCAATAGGAATGCATAAATTTGCTGATTTGTTGAAATCATAAAATAATCCTTCACAACTAGAGCAGACTAAAATGGTACAACCAATTACAACAATGGTACAACAACCAATTCAACATTAGTTTTGGGACAGTAAAGAAATTTATCGTAAATACTATAAAACTGCCAGGAATAATAAATTGTGTATAAAATTTTTATTCATTGGTGGCAAGCAAAATATTGTAAGAACAATTGAATTTTTTTTTAAATAATTCTTGTTTAATAAGTTATAGTTTTAGCTGCAAAATTTGCTATAACCGAAATAATTTTTAAATAACTAGAAATGAGCCAAATAAATTTTTGAAATATAGACATTTTATAATATCAATATTATTACTGCCTATTACTAATACCACTTCATTTTCATCTTTTTATATACGATTTGCTTATTACCAGTCAGTTGTTGAAAGCAAAATCATTTTCTGTCCAAATGATTTTTTAAATACATAATGAGTATTACTGCTATATTATCAAAATTCTCTCAAAAATGTGGCATTTGAAGAAAATAATGATGTTTGCAAAATTACATATGTAAAAGTAATAACATATACTACATAAGTAGACATTTGTAATCATAAAATTTAAAGACAAAAGTGAAAAGAAATTCAAAATTAATGTAATTTCAAAATAGAAAAGAATACAAAATATAATCACAATCATTTTCCCCTGAAATGTTTTACAATAAGTAAAAAGACAAGGGAATTTTCATTAATGTTAATTATTGTGCTACTAATATTTGCTGGCCCTGTCAATATAAAAATATATTAGTATTTAATGACAAAAGAATAAAAACATAGTTAACCATAAACAATCCTGTAAAATAAATTTTTAGAAAACATATTTTTTTTTATTATTATTATTTAAATAATTTATTCTCTCTGTGTTGTTGCTGAATAAAATGAATTGATACATTTTTAATTTATTTTCATTGACTAAATGGATTGAAGGGAGAAAACAAAGAGTAAGTTAACTAGTTTTGACAAAAAGAGAAATAGAAGGGAGATCCTTTACCAAATTTCAGGGTCAATTCTTGCTGCATTCATTAAAATCTTTCATACCATGGTTTAAAGACAGAGCGTAATTTTCCCTGGAGTTCAGCTCCAATACCTCTCTTTTTTTTCTTAAATATTGGTTGGATTTAATCGTAGTTCATAAAACTGATTTCACACTGTGCTGTGGAGCCCAGTGCAGAAGCAATTCTAAAAAACCAAAGTCTAAATTACTTTTTCCTTTCCCTCCCATCTCCAAGTTTTTGCATTTTTTCTATCAAAACATTTATATGTGACACAGTGTATTGCACATGTAGTAATGGCGATAAAATGACACATAAGATTTTCTGAAAAAATTTTTAATAATTTTTTCTGCTAGTTGTTCATTTATTTTATATACATATATGCATAGGTGTGAACAACTTTTTTTTTTGTGCATGTGTGTATGTGCATTAACACTATTTCCGAATCATAAACCTTACCTTATTTAATTGCAGAAATCTTTGATTAGTTTCTATATATACTCATATATAACCTTGTTTGAGTATAAGTCAAATCCCGCCTCCTTCTATTTTGGATGACAAAATATTGGTAAAATTCTTGACTTAGGTATAAGCCAACCCTAAAAATTTCTAAAGTATTTTGGGGCAATAATCATAATTTTAAGGAAATATTTAGCAGCAAAATTTAATTATAAAAATTGAGAAGCATTAAACAAATTCTTCACATTCAACAGTAAAATGTTGCTGAGATTTTTCTACATGTGCCATCCATTTACAACACTTGCACTAAGTGCCCATGAAAAAAGTGGCCATTTTTTGCAAATGGCAAATGCAAATTTTTTGCCATGCAAAAAATGCATTTTTTGCATGAATTCTAATTTGATAATTCACAATGAATTGATCAAAAAGTTCCATCCTTCATGTATTTGTTATAAGTTTTGCTTACACATGCAAACTAATATTTATTTTCAGAAGCACTCTGTCTACTCGATGATTCACATGCCATTGTGAGTATTTTATTGCTCGCAATTCCTACTACTACATTGTCATACCATTTCACAATTTATTGTAAACATATTCATATACACCTCTTGTTGTTTTTTATATTTCTTGAACTCAATAGAGCATTCAATTATCTATTTCCTCTCAATGTACTTGTTGCCACAATATCCCTTTTAAACAGTTCTTTTAACAAAAGAATACCAGTAATTGTTCATGCCAACATAAATTTCTTCTGGTATTTTACATTTGCCTAATAATCCAAGAATAACTACATTTTTTTTGGCCTAAACCAATATCGGGCAAGTTAATTGTTGCACCACAATGAGTTATTTCAAATTTCGTCTCATATTTATTGATGTTATAAATAATATAATCCCCTATTCACAAGACAATAAATAAATATGTGAATAATAAGTTTGTTACAAAGAGCTTCATCAAATATTTATAGCTGCTATTGTAATCCATATAATCCCCTGAGCCATAGGGAAGTTGGGAAAAACTAACATTATTTTGAATTTATTACATAAAACATAATTTTACCAAAATATGACTTGCCTTGACAAAAACTATTATAAAATACAGATAAAAAGTAAAATATTACTTATTTATATAAATTCTAGCTCAAACTCCATTTAGGTTCTCCTAAGTAAGATTAAGACTATATATTTGCCAGTTAGTACAATTTTCTACCACTAAAAGTAAAAGTGAACATATGAAATGAATCAAAGGTAAAAATAACTTTAAATAGCATAATTATATCAAGTAAACTATTACAATTGTGATTCCATTTAAAAACATTATTGGAATTAAAAAAAATAATCTTCTCTTTCTTTTTGAAGGAAGAGACATGCTGATCAATTTCTCATTCATTCAGATTTTATACCTACTACTACACTTGTTTTTCACAAGAAAACAAAATTTCCATTTTTATTCCTTTCTGTGATTATTTAAGATCTCAAATGCATTGCTGTTTCACAGATAGTGCCATCTGGTGACAAAAAATAATATTAATTCTGATTGGTAGATTTTCGTATCAACCGGCTTTAATGGGTTAAACAAGGACTGTTTTCTTATAACTTTAGCTGGTGTGCTTGTTTTCAGTTCTCTTAATGTGCATATAGTTTATATTTATTACTGCCTTTAACCCTTTCAGGAACAAGGCATTTCTGTTCCATAAATCCTCAAATAATTAACTCCCACCATAATTTACAAATAAATGTATTAAAAAAAAAATCAAAAGCTTTTCTTCTTGTATATTATGAAATCAAAAATTGTACTAAAAGATTACTGGTGCCATTTGTGGTTTGAGTGTTAAATTTAACTGTTTGCAGACTGCAAACAGCACCCCTAAAAGAGTTAATTTTGCTTGTTATTTATTATTATTAAAATGATGTGTGGAATAATGTGAATTGTTTGTTTTACTACACGAATATTCTTATACTGTAAAACTAGTTTAATGCAATCTTAACCCTGTGCTTATTAGACGGGTCCCATAGACCCAACAGGTACATTCAGGATGATTTTTTTACATATATATCATAACAAAGGCGATAGCGTTTGGTATAATATGTTTAAGAAATAGAAAGTGCAAACAACTTTCTAAAATTTCTGGTGAACTAGGGTAGATACGGCAGTGAAATGTTTTTTAAAAGATAGAACTCAACAAGACGAATAAAATGATAGCATTCAAAAAATTACTGCAGCTTCCAATAGTTTTTTATTTAATTTTAAATGAAAAAATGAAGGCAAAAAATTCAACTAAGGGTAGCTGATGTTTCCGTGGATGGATTAAATTCATTTTTGGTTAATTTTAATCCTTATAGTAAAACTTAAAACAGTTTTTTTTTCATCTTTGTATGTTTGATGGTCACTGAGAAAATCGAATTTATGTCTGAAATCTCCAGCTGAACATAGTGTATGTTTGATGGTCACTGAGAAAATCGAATTTATGTCTGAAATCTCCAGCTGAACATAGTCTTTTTCTTGTATTTGTTTCTTCTTGTAATTGTTGCATGTAAATTTAAATGAACATAAAAATTGTTATGTATGTAACATAAATAAATAGATTAGATAAATCACGTGAAAAAAATACTTATTTGTTGTTATTTTCATGTATCATATTCACTATCTATTTTGACAAGCAAAGTGAAATATTTTTTATTTATTCAATTCCTATTTATTTAAGCTACTAGCCGCCTCTGGCAACCAAATTGATCTCCTTAAATTTAAGCTAAGCATTGTAATAGTTATTAAATTCCTATTTTTTTAAGTTACTAGCTGCCTCTGGCAACCAAATTGGTCTGCCTTAAATTTATGCTAAGCATTGTAATATGATACTTTATTCATAATTTTATTTACTTGCGCATCTTACTAAATCTGAAGGTTCACATAACGAAATCAACAAATTTAAGCGATCAGGGCAACATTTAAGGGAAGAAAGAGTTCATCATTTCTTTTCTGTTGGTGCGTTTGGCGAATAAATACAAATTGGCGCCGAAAGACCATTTAGCAGATTCTTTTAAGAAGCGTAAAAATATGGTTTTAAATTTTTATAAACATATATTTGAGCCTTTGTGATGTAAGGGAAGGACGTACTGGTAATATATCTGGTTTGGCGTGACACAAGAGCAGTGCACTCCCAGATGATTCGGACGTGAGAATGTGTCAGCTTTTTTTGAAGGTACGTTAGGTGATTCTAGATCAATTATTACTAATGTTATGAGGGTCAGATTAATGCTCATCCATTTGCCAAAGCTTGGTGCTATTCTGACTTCAAAAAGGGGCCTTCAATAATAACAATAATGCCAACTTCAATAATGCCAAAATATATAAATAGCTCTGAAAAAAACCTGATGAACTTTTTATTTTGTTTTCGTATAAATTATTTCTGTTTCTATAAAAAAAAAAGTGCGGCACAAATGTCATAAAAAAACCGCATTGGCATGTTTTTTTTTTCTGCCGCCAGTTTGATGAAAATATCATTTTAGAATATCAGTTACATATATACTTTTAAAGAGGGAATAACAATAAATAAAAAAAAGTTTATTTAATAACTATAGAACAAAACAATTTATATAATTTAAAAAAGAAATAAAAGTAAATAAACAATTTATGGTACTACTTGGTTATCCCGTCGACCAAAAAAAACTATCTCCAAATGACAATATTAAATGCCAATAATGGTTGACCGTGAATGTCACATTCAATGATATTTGTCACGAAATGCATGTTTAAAACGTCAGCAAGTGATTTTTATTTCGACTTTTTATTTGTATTTTTATTAATGTTTTACTAATTTATTTGTTCTTTTGTTATTTAAGATAAAAATTATGTAAATATGCAAAATTTAACTATTAGTTTAGTGACTTGTATAATTTGGTGAAATTGGTCGACGGGATACTAACAAGGAAGGTCTCCACACTGAGCATACTCAGAATTTTATGAAAAAAATACTAATTAAAGTACTTATGTATGTACTAAAGGATCAGTCAAAATTAGCGGCGGAATCACATTAGAAATTATGTAAAAAAAAAAAAAAAAAAAAAGTTTTGAATATTCGGCGTGAAAAGATGAAAGAGTCACTCGATTTGGCAAGAAGCTCTTTTCCTCGCCAAAAGCAAAAGATTATTATGCAACTCAAAACTGTTGGATATTTAGAATGCTTGTAAATCGTATTTAATGAATTTAAACATAAACAATGAAAAACTTTAATATATTATACAGGGTGTCCCCTCTCAACGCTGGCCAATGGCTAATTTCTAAACCGTTAGTCATAGACATATAGTTCCAATTGCAAAAATGCTTTAAAAAAGTCTAAAGAATTATTTTTTAAGCGATTTAGGTCAAAAAACATATTTTTTAAAAAATTACGAAAATTAAATTTTTATATGGTCCCCCGGTCCTATAAGTGATATTTAGTAATTTTTTCCCATTAATCTAACAAGTATCACAAAAAAAGTCCCATTCCTCTGCGATTAAAACTGACCGTGTAATGGCTGTTTCAAATTGAAGCATCTTTTTTGATGCAAAATAGGGGTCAGTCACAAATTTACTAGAAATAAAAAATAGTCGTCAGATATAAAAATTAACATTAAACATTGAGAGTAAAATACTTTTTATATTATTATTTATAAATTTATGTTAATGTTTACATATTAAAGTAAAATATACAACTTGTACTATAAATATAAGTAAAAAAATAACAGAAATTTTGTGAAATTAAATTATAAAAAGGAACAACATAATTTTCATTAGAAAATTATGCATTTTTAATATTGTGTTAGTTCACCTAATGTAAAACTAAAAACTAAGCTTATCTTAAAACTTGCTCGAAGTGACTGCCTTCGGCTGCAATACAGAAATGTACACGTGAAATAAAATCTTCTTCTACTTTTTTCAACATTGTAGTTGTGACAGATCTGCATGCAAAAGCAATACGATTCTACAAGTCTGCTCGACTCATGGATTCTCTTTCGTATACTTTATCTTTCAGAAATCCCCAAAAAAAGAAATCTAAGGGATTTAAATCTGGCGACCTGGGAGGCCACTCAATAGGACCTCCATATCCGATGATATTATTTCCAAAAGTACTTGTTAAAACAGTGCGTGCCATTTGCGATCTATGTGCTGGAGCACCATCATGCTGAAACCACATATTTGATAAGTCTTGTAAGGAAACGTATTCATCTAAAAAATCAGTTACAGGTCCAGATAAGATGTCAGAGTATTTTTCTGCTGTTAAAGTATCATCGAATATGAAGGGCCCAATTAAGGTCGTCTTCCATATACCGCACCAAACATTTACAGACCATTGTATCTGATGCTTGTTAGAACGAATAATATGGGGATTTTCCAGGGACCAGTAATGAATATTTTGAGTATTTACAATGCTCTGTCTTGTAAATTGACATTCATCAGTCCACATAATTTCATTTGCAAAATTTGGATTTTCATCTTGTTTGTTTAGAATAAAATTACAAAAATCATAACGACGTTCTGTGTCGCCTGGCATTAATTCTTGCCCTGTTATTGGTCGGTATGGATATGCACCATACCTTTTTAGAATTCTCCACACTTGACTTTTTGAATATCCACACGCTTGGCTGATATCTCGTACGTTGCATTCAGGATGAGCAAGTGTATATCCTAGTACATCCTCCGGAGGTATTATAAAATCAGTGAAACGACTTAATCGTGGATGCTTCTTAAAACAACCTGTTTCTCTTAAATGTTCAACAGTTTTAACTATGGTGTTTTGATGTGGTTTTTTTTCATCTGGAAATTTCATTGCATACAGCCTTGCAGCCTCTCGCTTATTCCGATTGCTCTGCTCATAAAGTAATATCATTTCACAGTATTGATTGTTCGTAAACATTTTTTTTAACTTCAAAATTTAACAAATGCTTTGAAACTGCTTAAAGCGCAGGTCTCAAAAAAGTGAAGAAGTATCTGTTGGCACAGAGCCAAAATACAAACCCTTTTGCATAAATCAGAGTGCAAAATATTTTTAGTCCAATGAAATTTTTGCATTATAATTGGATTATATTTTTAAACAAAAAGCGTAAAAATACTACTAGCATATTTTAAGTAGTTCAAATGTATATATTTTTTTCCTATCCATATATTGACATTTATGATGTATCTCGTAACCTGATTGGTCAGTTTCAAAATCAAAGTGACAATTCTTCGTGGGAATCGCGCTTGGCAAAAGCCATCAGAGCAGAGAGTTTCGATGGAAAAAGTTATTTCTTTGAGGACCAAGAGAATTTGAAAAACTAAACTATTTTAAAGTTAATAGAAGTCTTAATTTGGTTTTCTATTTGGCTCTTTTTTATCCAATAAACAAATTCTAAATACTAATCTGCACTGTTTATCTTTTAATGTGCAAATATCACCCTCCTTCCCCGAACAAAAAAAGGATAATCTGTATTATCTGAATCAGCAGGAGGGGCGGGGGGGGTAGAAATCGACTGCAATTCCATAGACTTTTTTTAACATCAAAATCAGGGAAGGCAGGGGAAGGGGCGTGTTGTAGAAAAATATTTGTTTATAATTACTATAAAATAATAAGTAAATCAAAATATTAAAGAAAAAATTTCATAAACCAGTTAGAAAATTGCAATTCGTATGTATCTTGTGTGTTGACGAAGCCCACAAAAGATAATCGGATAGGGAAACGTGTAAATATCTGGTGATGATACAGAGGGGGATGATTGTTTACTTAATATAATTACAAATTGACAAATAGGTCAGATTTTTTAAAAATAAAATAACCTTTATAGATGTAATTAAATATTTCTTTTGTAACAATATTTTGCTTTTGTAGTTTTAAGTATTTTTAATTCAATTTTATGATTCGAAATTTCTGTTTGTAGGCAGTAAATATTTTTTGTGTAGTCCTATAAAACAGATAAGTGGAACCCACCTAAAATTGTATTAATATTACATTGTCATTGGGGTATAAATAAATATCCAGAATTGAACCTTTATCGGATATTTGAAAGTATGTTAAAATTTTAATAGAAATTTTGAAGAAAGAAATCATACATATTAACATTAGAAGTTAAATAAACATTATCAAAATAAGACTCATTTTTAAAATAAAATCATGAAAAGAGACAAGTTTATTTCTTTACAAAATAAAACACATGTAAAAATACAAGGATGTGAATTTCAAAACTCGCCTTATCACCTTCGTTTTCTCTGTCAACCTATATCAATCTGTACTAATGTAACTCTACAATCTCCAAATTTATAATGAAAACCAATGGACACATTTAAAGGTTTTTCACGATTTCCTAAAATTTGATTTTCTCGATATAAAGAATTATGAAACTCACGTCTCCAATTACCTTAACCAATCTAGAAGTTAAGTGATAAAAATTAATGCTACCGTAAAACTTATACAGTGGCAGCATCTTTAGTTAAATTACTTTAAAAATATTTCTTTACCTCTTTAAAACATTTTTGTAATTGGAACTATATGTCTGTGACAAATGGTATAAAAAAAGTTCTGTTTTTGAGAGGTTACACTTTAGACAGGTTCCTCTATAGTCAGGTCCATTTTATCAGTTTTTGCTATATTTAGTTTGCTTAAGATATGTATTGTTAAAAAATGTTAGCCCCCTAGAAAAATTTCAGAGCCCCCCCCCCCCCCCCCCCATGGCATTACTCATTGGTTACGGCTCTGCTTTGATGTGAATTAGTAGGGTACTTTTATGAAGCAAGTTTCATTCAATAATTAAGATAAATGTATCTCATATTTATTATGCATATTTATTTGCACATTATTAAATTTTTTATTTAACCTTAACTTAAAAAAAAAGTATTCTTTTTTAATTATCTTAATTTTAATTATTTAAGTTTATTACTATAGTTATTTTGATTGCATTATTACATTGAAATTACTGTTTAAAAATGTGTGAAAGCAATAACCAGAAATCTGCACAACCTCCGGTTCTTAGCTGTGAGGATTTGAGGGAGTTTACAACAGGGTTGGCACGGTTTAAACCAATTGGTTTTAACCATGGTTTAAACCACGGTTTAAACCAAATGGTTTTTTTCTCAAAAAAACCAATTGGTTTTTTTAGAAAAAATCTAATGACATTTTCCTTTTTTCTTTATAATTTACGTGTTTCAGATTATTGGACATAAATTATTTCTACTTTTAACACTTCATTTCAGTAAAAGTATTATATATAGTGGGGTTAGGAAGCAAGTCAGTTTTTAGAAGAAATTTAATAACATTTTCTTTTTTTCTTTATAATTTATGAGTTTCAGATTAGTAGATATAAATAATTTCTATCGTATTTTAGAAGAAATCTAATAACATTTTCTTTCTTTATAATTTAAGAGTTTCAGATTATTGAATTATGCATTGGTGAACATATCTATTGCTCTAAAGAAAAAACTTTAAACATGTGAATTGATCAAAGATAAAATAGATTCAGTATTTAGTATAAAATATTTTAATTTTTTTAATAATGCAGTTTATTTAATGCAATTAATAATGTAACACAATGATGTTTTAAGATTTTGCACAAGCTGTAAAAGAAATTTTTCTTTTGGGAAATTATCTTGAAGAATTAAAAGCAAAGACTAGTTGCCAGTAATAGCATTTTAATAATTTTTTTTTTCCCTCTGCTAACTGCTGAATCTAACAACTAAAAATGTTACCTTCAAATTGTCACTCAGAAAGAAAAAATCCTAAGAAGTATTTGTAATTTATTATTTGAATAATTGTGGAAAAGAATATTTATCATACTACATCCAAATGTTTATTATTAGTAATCAAAAGATTGTTTATAAAGATTTACAGGGCATCAATGGTTCAACAATTGAAACTTTCAGCATAAGGCTGTTTAAATTGAAAAATGAATTTTTTCAATGTTCAGCATAAATTCAGTTTAATTATTAAATTTAAATTATTTTAAATGAAGTTACACTGCTTATAAACCAATAATGTCTGTTTTTTTCAGTAAATATGCATGTATATATAATAAGAAAGGATGTTTTAAAAAAACCCGGTTTAAACCAAAAAAACCTGGTTTAAACCAAAAAAACCGGTTTTTTTGGTTTTTTTCGAAAAAACCTGGTTTTTTTCCAACCCTGGTTTACAATTAAGCAGGAAATCGTAAAATAAAATTATATTTTGGTGACGACATTCAATGACACTGAAATGTTCCTACATGTTTCGACAAAAATGATTAAATAAATACATAAAAAAATAAACAAAGGCACATTGTTTCAGTCGCTGAGATTGAGATTTTTAACAAAGATGCAATTCATATATGATTTCAGTAGAGAAATAACTTCTGTGAAAAAAAGCCAATGCGGTAGTTTGTTTTAAAAACAAACCTCATGTAATTTTTCAATAAAACTGAAAAAAAAAATCCCAAACAAACCTCACATTGAATTTTTTTTTTTTTTTTTTTTTTTTTTTAAGCCTTGCATAGTTTTGTTGTTAATGCAAACAACTATTTGCAATGTCTATGTCAGTATGTTGATGAAACTTCAGTGAATAATAAAGGAGACCCCAGTATGATTTCTGAAGTAGTCAAAGGTATTTTTTCAAAGTAAAATTACAAATCTGGGCATATTCTTCCTCAGTAGTTGATATTTGTAATGATCCATTATACAACCATAATAAATTCTCAGATTAAATAGACCCCAAATTGCATTATCAAGATTAGCTCAAGCAACCTATAAAAATAGATTTTATTAAATCAAAAATTATCTTTCGTGCAGATAATTACCAGGAAGTCATAAGAGAATAAGTTGAAATAATTGCTAATAAAGATATACCTTGCAAAGATGCACTATCATGCAATTTCCATATGCAAAATAGGTATAAGCTCATTTTGTTAGAAATTCGAATACTTTTATTTGGCATCTCATCTCACATAAAACTTTTAAATTATTATGTTTTCTTCTTGACAATTCTTGAATAAGCACAAAGAAAAATAATAACATTTAAATCCCCATTGATGATTGCCGTGTAATGGCTGAAAACCTTTTGAATTTTTTAATGTTTATTAATGTATTTTAAATAATTTTATATGTATGCACCTGAAAAACAATTCTGTACATTTATTTGTGCTTTATATGAATTTTAACTAGAACTTTTGTGTTTTTCACAAAAATGCACTAATTGTTGTTTGTGTCTGATTTCTTGAACAGAAACGATATAACTGATTCTATGCCTCCAGTTTAGCAGCTTATGATGTTATAAGTACTACATTTTTAAATTCTCATGAAAAGCGGGATAATTCTGACACAGAGTCTAATAATGAAGGTGAAAAAGTAATTCTTGTGCACTTTGTAAGGTTATGCTGTTGGTTATAAATATCTGGATTTTCTTCAGAAACAGAGTTTGTTTCAGAACACAAAATAATGACTATACATAATTCCAAGAAATAATGCTAGATCAAAAGACAAAAGTTCTCAAACAATAATTATTGATACTACTTTTGAAAATTACAAAAACAAATAAAAGAACTGTAAAATAAAATATTAATATTTTTCCTTAAATCTAATATATTTTTGGATTAATTAACTACAGTGCCTTTCTTTTTTACTGATTACTTTATGCATTAATAACTAATTTACTGTAAAATTATAGAAGAAAAAAATTAAACAAGGTAATGACCTATAATCTGTAAAATTCTATAATCTGCAGCACCTTGTGGTACCAATCTGTGTGGATTTGTAATGTGGAAATTTCGTAATTTTTTTAATAAAAGTTTTTTTCCCCATCCAAATCACTTGTAAAATGTTTCTTTACCTCATTAAACACCAGAACGGCCCTGAGTGGTCATTTTGACTGTTACCATTTGCATATATTTTGGTCCGAACCAGAAATTGCATTATAAAATAAGTTGAAAAGAAACAAAGAAGAGAAATGTTTTTAAAAAGAAGTTAAACTGTTTTAAATCAAAAGTCTGGTGTGAATTGTTTTTATAAAACTTGACTAAAATTTCCAGTCTTTCTAGTGTTAAAGCATTTTTGTAAATGGAACTACTATATGTCTATGACTGATGCTTTAGAAATTAGCCATCGGCACTGTTGAGAGTGGACACCCTGTATAGAAGAAAGTAAAAAAATGTGAGATGATACAATTTTTTCAAATATTGCCTTTTATTAGTAAGAGGTATAATAAGAAAATAGGTGTTTCATCAAAAGTATACAAAAAATGTTTAAATTTGTAAATCAGTGTAAACATTAATTTATAAAGTTTTCATTCTTAGTTTAAATTTAAACAAAAAATTTTTCAAAAGAAATATTTGACTGTGTGGCATTTTATAATTAGTGTAACTGTTAGTATTTTTAAAATGTAAATATGTTAAGATTTTTTAATATAATTTTAATATAATAATTTATAATTATATATTTTTTCAGACTGATACCGAGTATATAAATAGCTTAATATCTGATATTGAAAACCAGTAAGTATTTTTTGTTTTATGCATCAGTATCAAATTAATTCTTTATTCTTATTGAATTTTTTTAATTCATTTTTTAAAATGTATACAATATTTTCAGATTTCACGATCACATAAATACTGGACTGTTAGAAATTATTACACCTCCTGCCTCATATTATCCAGATTTTAATACATTAAGACCAAGTTTGGGAGATCCCTTTGAACGTGTCAAGTAACTAAACTATATTTTTTAAATTAAAATTAATAATTGCTTATGTAATAATATTAACAGCATTAGTAAACATAAATTATTAAAAATAATGAATGTATTATTTACTTAAGGTAATAATTGCTTCATTAATTTATTTTTCACATTGTATTAGCAGTTAATACTTTTAGCTTTGCCCTTTAAAAAAAATTCTAGATACATAAAAGAAATACTGTAAGTAAATATTTTCAATTTTGGGAATTTACTATGAAAAAATAAATAAATAAATAAATAAAAACCTTCAGTGTTATAATAAAAAAACAATTGTTTCAAAAACTTTAAATTTTAAAATGCAATATTTTTTTTTGCCTAACCAGCAACTTTTTCAGCATTGTTTAAAGTACACAATAAATAGACAAATCTTAAGAGATTATACATACAAATGTGAGCATTCAAACATGAGTTTTATTAATAATAACACATTGCTCAGTGGTGCACAAAACAGGAATTTTAATATACATTTGTACATATTAAAATAAAATAAAACTTTCAACGTTTTGCGCCGTCTTCTGCGGGCGTCTTCAGGAAAATATGATAATGGAAGGACTAGTTTGCATCTTGATCGAGAGATAATATTTCTATTAAATTAAAATCTAAATGAATTAAAATTTAAAAAAATGTTGCCATTTACACGTGAGTAAAAATTAAAATATTGCAAGGAAATAAAAATTTTAAGATTTTATGATGTTATGCCATATTTTTGGTATATTGTAGGATAATTTATCCTACAATATACCAAAAATATGGCATAACATCATAAAAACTTAAAATTTTTATTTCCTTGTAATATTTTAATTTTTACTCACGTGTAAATGGCAACATTTTTTAAAATTTTAATTCGTTTAGATTTTAATTTAATAGAAATATTATCTCTTGATCAAGATGCAAACATAGTCCTTCCATTATCATATTTTCCGGAAGACGCCCGCAGAAGACGGCGCGAAATGTTGAAAGTTTTATTTTATTTTAATATGTACAAATGCATATTAAAATTCCTGTTTTGTGCACCACTGAGCAATGTGTTATTATTAGTTAAATTTTATGGTGCAACTGTCCTATATATATTTATGAGTTTTATTGTTATGCATCATGCATGAAAATATTCTATTTAGTAAAATAACATGATTTTTAGTAGGATAGTATTTTAAATTAAAATTAAACAGCAGTAGATTCATGGAATTCAGTGATAAATTTAACCATTCATTTACCATGATAAGAGGGACATTTATAAAAATTCAATGCATATACAAGAAATATGGTGCAGTTTTATTTTCTTTTAAGTTTTAATTTAAATAAATTAGGTTTTATATAAATATTGATATTTATGTTACGGGTAGAGAAATATCAAA